>PVJI01015724.1:0-40312 GCA_004026765.1 Micronycteris hirsuta
GTACAACTCTATGTACAGAAGTACAGAACCCATGAAATAACTGCACTTTAGTTGAATTCTATAGATAAATTATTTTAGTTTTCATTAATTTTAGTTTGAATTTGAGAAATCCATTTCAAAGTAGGTTTTTACTTTTGTCCAGTATAGCCCACAGAAAGGAGGAGTAGTTTTCTGTTTTCCTCAAGCTCCAGACTTGGCCCTAGGTGCCATTTGCTGTGCACCTGCTGAGTAAGTGCTTTGGAAGTAGTGGTGCTGCTGCGTTGAAAGAGTGCATGGCTGCTCGCTGTGGCATTTGAGAGGCACAATTGTCTATGGTTGGAATTTCTTAGTAAAGTGCCTATTGATACTGTTACAAAGAGATGCCTCAAAAGAAATTTTAATATAATTCAGCAAAATAGTAATAGCTGATATTTATTGAACATATTAAGTAGCAAACTCTGAACTTGTGAGTGTAATTTATTTAACCAAGTCTCTGGTTGGAGACGAGTCAACCAAGGTTTAGAGACATTAAATAATTTGCAGATGATCATGCAGCTGGTAAGAGTGAAACCATGATTTGAAGCCAACTCTGTCCATCCAGATTCCATTCAGATTCCATTCCAAATCTTTTCTAAGATTCCTCAGGCAAGAGCTGACACTTATTAAAATCTTTACCATGTAGCCCAATATTCTTTCCACTGTATCTCCACCTGCAGCCACAGCTGACCGGTGTGCATGTGAGTGACACCCAGTGAACCTCAACTATTAGGTAATGAAACCAGATACTAACTTTGGGTTTCAAAGGCAAGTTGGCTTTGTGTGTGTGTGAGTGTGCATGCATACTCTGGCTTCTTTAAGGGTATTTATCAGAAGGTTTCTTACAATAGTCAAAACTTGGAAAATAATATCCATCAACATGGAACTAGTTATGTAAATTGTTGTATAATCAGAGAGTGGCATCTACCATCTTCATAAAAATGATGACCAAGTTGTATACTTGCTGAATTAGAGCAATGTCTAGGGCATACCAAAAAGTGATAAAGGCAGGTTACAAATTAGTATTCTAAGTATGAGACCATTTACAATCCTATGTACCTTTGTTTATATGGATATACGTGGGTATGCAAAGAAAAATATCTAAAATCCTATATGCCAAAAGACTAAGAAATGATTCTTTGAATAGTGGAATTATATGTAATTTTTGTTTTCTTCATGTACTTTTGTACTGCTGGAAATGTTTTATAATGAGTGTGTACTGCCATTACAATTAAGAGGAAAAAAAAGCTAGGAAGAGATTTTCCTTCATAAAAATAAAACATAAGACCCCTTTCCTTTCTGTTTACAAATCCCAGCCCTACCTACTGTTCCCTGGTCCTCCACAAAACCTGCTGACACCAGGGACGAGCACAACCCAGGGGCCTCTGGAGACAATCCCTTCTGTTCCCACTCTCACTAGGCGCCCTTTCGCCCAGGTCCTTGATAATCGGTTTTCTACGTTTTCCCACAATACCCCTCTCTTTCCCTCTCACCATGTTATCTGCATCCACCAAAATTCTATCCACCTTTCAAGGCCCACTCCATGGTTCACCCCGGAAAATTCAGACTCTTGCTGCCTTTGAAATCATCCCACTGATTGAGTTTTTGTTTTGCTTTTATGAGATTTCACATCACAGGATTGGATACAGGGCCTGTGTGTTCATTGCACCTTGCAGAAACGCACACAACTGAGGGAGCAAGTGGAAAATAAAATCCAGGCTGCAGTCATACCAACAAGTGGGGTTCCCCGACTTCTTAACTAGGTCAGATCCTTCTCTCATCAGCCATTGTCCCCACTGCATTGTACATTATCCATACCCATCTCTTTGTGACTCATTGAGAAGAGGCTCACCATGTCAAGTAACTTGTCCAAAACCACACACAGAAATCAAACCTGGGGTGCTTTGCATATAAAATAGTAATTTGCCATAGCAGCCGCCAGGACAAATGAAAGTAGCAAAGGTATGTGGAAGATCCACCTAGAATCTTTCTGCAGGGCCCATGTGAGCGCCCCCTGCTGTGAGAGCGGAGTCAATGGCTCTGGTGTGTGCTCCCGCCCCGCCTCCCCACCCTCTTTGTGCTCCGAAGCTCCATTCCAAGAGCTCCAGTCAGATCGTATCACATCACAGCTACACCGGTGACCCATCCTCTTTCCCTTCCCACCTCCAGGCTTTTGATGGAAGGAGATTAGAGGACGTGGAAAAATTACACCAGCTCAAGGGAGAGGAGTCATTTTGTGTTGTTGTTTCTGTGCATGAAAGAATTGATTCGCGAGGTTTGGATGTATTACCTGATATTGCAGCAACGCCCTGCCTCCAGCGAGCACGCTGATTAGATCAACCCAGACAGCTCGGCTGCGTTCGGCCGCTGTAATCATTCTCAGGAGGAGCATTTTATGTTCTGATTTCTACTGTCATCTTTGTGAGTCAGTAATCGAAGGAACACTTCGGCACCAAGAGCTCAGGTCTCGTCTCTCCTGTGCCTGAGCAAACATGGAAAAATCTATAAAACTGTCCTCAGAGGTTACTGAGAAATGAATCTGGCTGCCTCCATCTGGAGGCTGAGGGAGGGGTGCTTGGCCTTTTACAACAGGGAGCTTTGTGAGACCCAGCCCAGCCTATGTCTCTGACTTTCTCTTTAGCACTACTTAGGTGCAGAACAAGGGGTTAACAGGGGCAAAAGAAAAAGAGATAACTCTCATTTCACAAACACTGGAGTGATCCAGGTTATGAGCATTAGGGAGGCATCGTCACATAATCCTCAAACAGGGCGACATGGCTGGTTGGATTATTTTCACTTAGGGAGTGGATTCCGAGGCTCAGAGGCAAAGATATGTCCAAGATAACCTGGTTGGGAAGTAGCGGCATCCTAATTCTTAGCCTGGTCTGACTCCAGCAGAGGGGCAGCTACAGAGGCAAACAAGGCAGGTTGGTGCCGTGCACTTGACCTCTAAGCTCCCCTTCCCGGCATGGTGAGAGCTCTGCTACCCGCCCATTGAGCAGACCTGGTTGTGCTCAGCCAGGCTGCTGGCCCACAGCACTGGCCGCACCAGCTCACTGCTCTGGACCTTGAAGACAAGGGCAAGTTCCCTGTGACATTAAAAAAAAAAATGGTTCTGGGCTAAAAGAAAACGACAGGCAAGACAGACTGAGATGCGGGCCCCGCAAGCTGTGCCTTGTCCTCTTCCGTTGGAGAAGAAAAGAAGCCCCCATCCATTCAACTGCAAGCAGGTCAGTTCAGCGAAAAAGTCAAGGAGGCCACTGTTGCATGGGCAACTTTTTATTCGAGGCAAAACCTCTGGTTGACTACATTTTTCTCTCCTTTTCTCTGTTAGTTGCCTTAATATCAAAAACAGAATCTTCTTGCTCCCGTTTATTTACTCAGCTCCTGTCTGCCATGCACTGACCGAGGTGGTTCTGCCAGGCACTCGGGCTCTGCAGACGGGGTCCCTTCCCTGGTGGAACTGGCCTCTCTCACTTGCTTTCCTCTGGCAAGTGGTGCTTGGGGAAGTAACTTTGTGAAGTATTTTCTGGAGGAGTGGACCTCAAAAACTGGCACACACTTTATCACCGAAATTTTAAAGAACTTAGATCAATAAGGAATAAGACACTTCAATTTGGTGTACCTCCCTCCTCTTCCTCCAGTTCCCTCCCCTCCCCTCCTCTCCCTCCTCACTTTCCTCCATCTTCCGAATAAACTCATGCTGGCCAGAAGCAAATGCAGCGCTGGCTGAATGAGGATTTTCAGCTTCGATAAACTTCCTCCTATTTCACAATCAGAACACTTGCAAAGGGACACCTCTCCTGCTAGCACCGGTCTGAAAATTGCAATTTGTACAGTTTTCAGTTACACAGTAGGCGGAGGGGGCTCCAAAGGTTGTGATCTGCTCTGGAGTGTAAAATCAATACGAATAATTTCACAGCATTCAAAGACAGGAGACCAGGGAACACTGGGTCCTTTGTGGGTGGACACTGGGGGGTTGGGAGAAGTCCCTTTGGTCTTCCAGACAGGAATCTTTCACCTCTGCTTGTCCTTCTGTCTCCCCGCTTCCCCTCTTCCCCAGACCACGCCTCCTTCTTGCTTCTTTTGCTCAAGGTCCCGTATGGCTGCCTTGGGATCTTTGGACACAATAAATCTGGGCCCAGCACCCATCACAGGCCACTTGTAGGAGAGTGACGAGTGACTTGAAATTGGAGGTAATCACATTACTATCCCCCTCCTAAATTTTCTAAAGAGTAGTTAGTGTCATCTGCATTCTGAAATGATCTGCTTCTCACCATCAAAAACCTTGTTTCTATTGGAGATTTGTAAGGAATGGCCCAGCAAGACAGCCGGGTCAACAAGACCTTCCTCTGTGGATAAAATATTCCACAATGTGTCTGAAAACAAGCAAACAAAGTGGATGATTGGATTTAGCTCTGCTTGTTTTCTTTTTGAGTGAAGAATAAAAAGTAAAATATAAAAACAGGCAGCCAGCCACTTAATATAATACCTAGGGAACATTTCCCTCCTAATTCATGTTGTATAATTTCTAGAACCTATCTATAAAATGATCTACCTTGACAAGGAAATTTAGGATATATTTATTATTCATACTGTGGTATGAATAAATCTGTAACTTAATGATACAAAGTCACCACCAAGTAATATATAAGAATCTATAAGTCTAAATATAAAAAATTTTATAGCTATGTTTATGGCACAGATTATGGTGATGGTTCCATGGATGTGTACTATCTCCAAATTCATGAATACATTAAATATGTACAGCATTTTGTATGTTAATCATACCTCAATAAAATAGTATGCAAAATATCAAGAACTTTATATACTTTTACAAACTCTTGGCAGAGTGTCTCATATACTCAGAGAAATCTACATAAATATTTTTCTCATTCCTCTTCAATCCAGAGAATAGGTCAGTAGTTCTATCTATGGCTGTTCTTTAATTAAATAAAATTCTGAGTCATAACCCCAAATCTAGTGCCTGGACTTCAGCACATTGGCAGTGAGAGACGAAATTTCTGCTCAGAGACAGACCGACGGGTTCTGCTCAGGGAGCTGGTGGGAACCCTCTCTCACCGCCGTCTCGTGCACCTACTTGCTGACTCCTGCCCGTGGTATAATGAGCTGCTCAGTAGATGATGATCTTGTCCCTTATTTCCTTGTGAAGACAGTTTGGTCAAATACCAACTGGTCAGCCAGTGCTGGGGGTGGGGGGATCATTGTCCCTAGAGCCAGCTTGGATAGGCAGCAGATGGGGACTACGTGCTGGGCTGGGGGACAGAGCTCTAAGTGCCAAAATTTCCTTCATCTTTTATCATAACTTTTCTATTTTCTTTATACTTGACAATACTATTTTAAGGATGATTTTATTTAAATATTTTATTTCCCCTCCCAAAGCTTTTGGACAGTTTATAGCTTTAAATTATGTGAGCCCCACGTACTGTGAGCCCCCGGGAAGACGTCCTGGTGAGAAAGGAGGGAGGGTCACTCTGCAGGGATATGGGGGCCTTTCCTCAGGCAACGGCCCGTGCCAGGCCAGAGCGTGCTCCTGTAGGCGTGCCAGGTTCGTTTTGGACAGGTCAGGGCCTGAGCAGAGAGGTGGGCGGAAACCCAGCCATGCTTGCGAAGCCTTTCATGTCTTTCCTAAATGTTCCTGCCTCCTGAAGCCCCGTTATCAGAGGAAGATGTGGAAATTTTTGCTGCTTCAAGCTGCAGCTACTTTCCATAAATTGAATTAGTGCTGTTTCCATATTTAACCTTGGAAAACTACAGACAGGCCAATTCTTTATGAGTTCACTATGTTGGTTTTATAATCTAATCCCGCCGGAGTTCCAAGCAACTGTTTGGTTTGCTTCAATTCAGCAAAACTTTCTTCAAGTTTATTGTTCTCTTAAGAAAACCAATGAATTAAATGTGTGTTTACTTTGTTGACAAGCATGTAGACAGCGTTTGCTGTATGCTAGGAACTGTTCAAAGGACTTTACAAATATTAACTCATTTAATTCATAACAACTCCATAAGGTAAGTGCTATTATTATTCCTATAAGCAAGGCAACTAAGGCACAGACAGCTTCAGTAACTTGCTTGAGGCTGCACAGCTAGCCAGGGGCAAAGCTAGGAGTCAGACCCAGACAGTCTTGCTCTCGAGTTGGCTCTCTTGCTTCAAATCACTGGGGAATGGGGCAGTAGGCCCCGTCTTTGCCCTTTGCGTTCCTCTGATATATGAAAGTGATTCTAGGGGCATCAAGGTTGCTGAGAAGCAAAATATTTTTTCTAACATTATGATACTTGCAATTAATTGGTGCTGAATTAAAACATTAGACATAGGTTAAAACTTATGTGACTCCTCAAATGAGTTTTATAGAATTTTGGATCAATTTGGATATGAATAGATGTTATCTATGTACAAAAAAGTCTCAGAATGTCTTCCTTTCTCACTCTCTTTTCTCTTTTTTTTCATCCTCTATCCTTGTCATATTTTCTGTTTCTCTTTTTCAAGGACATTCACTTCCCAAAGCACCCACATATTCACAGCATCCATTCACAATAAACCCGACTGCGCCTTCTTTCATTATGTGAAATCATATTAACACATTCATGTTCAAGATGATTTAGTGACTTAGAAGGCCCAGACCTATAAGATACAAATAAACAAGGTTTTCCTTAAATCATTTGGCATATACTTCTGTTAAATTAATCTATGCAATTCAATTTGACCAGGTAGTTGCTAAGGTAACACGAGATAACATCATTAATGTTCTCTCTCTCTTTTGATTTTCCTCCCTCCCTTCCCCCTTAGTGCCCCGCCAGGAGATAATCTCCAGATATTAAATGTGTCCATTCCCCCCCACACCCAGTGGCAGTGCCTTCTTTGTCCCATTCCACTGAGTTTTGAGCTTCATCTATTCCTGACTTCGGCAGAGGATCACTTGGTCTTTCCTGAGCAAGCCCCAGTAGAAAACAGGTCATAAGCCCCATGGCTTCCCTGTGTGGGGGAAGTCTTTACTAGAAATCTTACATTTGTGTTTTGGTAATAGACAGTAAGCCAAATGTGATAGCAGGAATGGGTTATTTCCTCGCTGAGGAAAATCTCCAAGTTTGGGCTCTTGGGCACATGCTGGGGAGGGAGTGGTGTATAGAGAGACATTCGAAGAAGCTGGAAGAATTCAGTTCTTCTCCAGGGTATAAATGCTGTGTTCCAGCCCTCCCAAGTCAGTCCATAGTGAGACTATTTCAGTCTCTGGAAATAGTCTGAACTCAGGGAGGGTTTGAAACATCATATGGCTATGACAGACATTTGTTTTACCCCATCTTGTTTACCTTACCATGATACCAATTTTTTAAACTCTTTCTCACCAACTGTTTGTTCTTTCTTATAGCATATGAAGCTTCTATAAAGCATGTTCTTTGGGTTGAAAAATGTGCTAAATGTAATGGAGTGGAAGCAGGGAGGATGAGGATATTGATTTTTTAAATTAAGCAATTTCTGAAAAAATGATAAAAGTAGACTAGGGTAAAGACTCTTGTCCTAAAAAAACGATGTTAGTTTGCTAGGACTGTCATAACAAAATACCACAGACTGAGTGGCTTAAGAAACAAATTTATTTTCTCACAGTTCTGGAGACTGGGAGTTCAAGATCAAGGTATCAGCAGATCTGGCTTCTGCTGAAGCTTCTTGGCTTGCAGGTGGCTACCTTCTCATCATGTCCTGACATGATCTTTTTTCTGTGCGTTCACACCTCTGGTGCCTCTTAGCAGGCTCACGTTGACATCCTCATTTCTTGGAAGGCCCTATCTCCAAATACACTCACATTCTGAGGTTATAATTTGGGAGTTAGGGCTTCAACATATGAAATCTGTGGGGGTGCCATTCAACCCAACGGAAACATCTAGGGATGTTGTTGAAATACAGTATTTTAAAAACACGTCCAAACTTAGAAGACAGATATAAAAATTCCTGTAAGCCAGAGGTAGAGAGGGAGCAAAAAACTAAAGGAATTGTCTTCCATTTAAGATGGCAGGTTGGGGTGCAAGGTGTCAGGGGGTGGAGCAAAGCTTAGGTTTAAGTGTCTTCCCAGGGACAGATGACAAGAGATCTGATGCAAAGTGATCCCACCAAAGGAAGGAAATGGGGACTGAAACTCCCAGTGAAAAATGGAAACCTGGAAGGATTGCTTCCCCAAGGCAAGGTAGACTCTACAGACTTACCATGTGGTTTCAGAAAAATGTAAGATATTTGTTTCTTTTCTGGTTTGGAGTAGATTAAAAATTGTTTCCCATTTACCTTTAATGGGATTGGAGCCCAAATCTATCCTACCTGAGTAGTACTTCAAACCCTAGGTTAAAAATTAGCATAAAAATTGTCCCCCGGAAAATGATACTCATGGGGCGGGGGTGGGGGGGTTGGGGTGGAGGGAATGGAGACAGATGATGCTAAACTGTTTGCAAGCAACACTAAAACAATCCAGACTCCCTATCCAACCCTGCATTGCAGGGCCAGCTAGTGTATTAAGAAAAATAAATTAAAACACACTTATTTAAAAGGAAGAAATAAAACCAAGCTGGGATACATGAAATTTTTCTACACACAGTGTAATGGCAAGTGCGTTTTTCTACACAAAATGTAACGAAAGGGGCATAGAAACTTTATGAACAAATTTTAAAGTCTTACTGAAGCACATTAAAGCCCTGAGTAAATGGAGGGAAGTAGGGTGTTGGGAAGAGTTCAACATAATAAAGGTGACAAGTCTCCCAGGACTGTTCTGTCAATTAATGCAATCCAATCAAAATCTCAGTGAATTTTTTCAATGGGTCTGACTAATGTGCTGGGAAACTCATATGAAAGAATGAAACTCCAAGATTAGTCAAGGCAATTTTGACCAAGAAAGGGAAGCCCATCCCACCCAGATCTGCAAACCGAGTGGTTGATAAATTTCGCAATGCCCTAGAGTTTAGTAAAGGGCGGTCTTAAGATTAAACCCTGGTTTATGCTGCTGCCAAGTTCACACTCTGACCTTCACACAGTGCTCCTCAAGGATCTCGGAGTCATAATTTAAGGCCAATTTAGGGATGGGTAAAATGGAAAATGGGCAAATAAAGGAACCGTCAGGGACAAAGAAGTGGTTTATAAGAAAGAGCAAGCTGATAAATTTGGCTGTTGACCAGATTGAACCTATGTTCTGAATAATTATTCTAAAGTTCAGAACTCTAAAAGTCTTTAAATAAAAAAACACACTTTCTATTATCTATAAAGATATTGAGTAAGGATAAAAATATAAACATATTAAAAAGAATATATATGTAAGTAACTCTTAAAGCAAGGTTGATAACTTTTTTATATACATTAAAAATATATTGGAAAAGGCATGTAAAATGTGTATTTGGAAGAATCTAGGTTCGTTATCCATTCAAGAGTGATACTGGGAATTACAGCAAATATGTGAAGAAAATTGTATCACTACATTAAACTTGTTTTATTCATGGGTAACTAGGACATGAGATCTTGGTGCTCAGGACACTTGAGTTGACTTGAGTCTGAATTTTTGTTAAGATCAGGTGAAATTAGAATATGCATCTAGATAAGCTTTCCTTTCATTTGGTTTCTACTGACTTGTCTTTGTTTTTAAATATCTGCTAAACATCCAACACTATAAGGCTCCATAGATTACTAAAAGAAATACAGCCACTACCAACCCTCAGATTCTTTATATTTTACAGGTGGGGGCCAGAACACCTTCAGAAAGGAATTAAGGTTTGAGCAGTGTGGAGCTGACACATTTTATGAAGGAGATGCGCAAATAGAAATGTAGGCAGTGAGGAATTTAATACGTTCTCATTTAGTGCTTGGAGTCTTGATATCAGACCTATTTTCCCAATTTTATGTAACTGGAAAATAACTTCTTTATGGCTTCGGAGATACGATGAAATTATTGGAAAGGTCTTCGCTCCACCTCGGGAGAACAAAAGGAGATCAGGGATGTACTTGGTGGGTAGGGTGCAACTGAAAATAAAGCCAGGAGAATGCAGAAGAAAGGATCTCTGTCTATGAGCTTAATGACGAGTTGGATTTGATTACCTTTAACCTCACATAATGGAGTTAACTCATCACATGATTGCAGAGAGAAGCTGCCTGAGTTTATACAGTGGAAACAACCAATAACTTGCAGACAATATAGAGTTGATGTGACAAAATTAGGGAGTGGGGAGAAAGACTAACAATTTAGAAATAATGTCATTTGTATCCATGTTCCATGGCCTGGCCTATTGTCTGTAATTATCCTGCTGCGTAAAGATGAATTCTCTCCTGAGAACTGGGGGTGCTGCTTGCCAGAATGGAGCAGGAGGATTTGGATTGCTGAGCACGGCAGGTTCGGCAGAAGTGCAAGCTGAGAGATTTTAACCTGTTGGCTGATCAGGGAGGGGAGGAGTTTGGTAACTACCTACACACAGTTTAATTCCTTTGCATCTTTTCATGTTACCCTTTACATTCGTAAAAGAAAGTGTGATGATCATCATCTTGTGTCATGGGGCATCTGACGTTGGCTGTTTAGGAAGATGAGGAACACCGAATTTGTGCCAGGAGATCTGTAGGTTGTTACATAGCCTGGTCTAGGGTTTCCAGAATGGCCAAATGATTCTAAAGGATGTGCACATTGGAGCTGAGGAAGACTCAGAGATAACAGGTAAATACGTCAAGTTCAGTGACACAGGTGCTTTCTCTGTTCCCTTTTGTTATAGCCTCCAGTTCGTATGCATCCAGGAGTTTCTTCTTGTTCTGTGAATAAGAATTGCATATAAAGAGAAGACTATTAAAAAACTCATAGGTGACATACTTAATAAAGGCATAATCACAGTCTTCATTTCCATTTATGTTATACCCCACATACCTACCCTTTCATGAGTGATACTGGGAATTACAGTAAATACGTGAAGAAAAGTGTGTCACTACATAAAACTTGTTTTATTAATGGGTTACTGGGATATGAACTCTCGGTGCTCAAGTCTTTTCAAATCTTTTCAACTACACATTTGGCACAGAATAATTAAAATAAATAATGAAAGATTAGTAATTAAGGGAAAGAGATAAAAGGAAGTACAGTACCATGCACCACGAACATGAAATTATTTAGCTACAGAGTAAGTTGGATAAGGAAGCTCAGAGAAATAATTTCCCAACAATAATCATAATCATAGTAGTTAAATCTTTGGCATTTAAGCACTGCGCTACATGCTTACTTGCATTACCTCTTTTAATCTTCGTAACAGCCCATTGAGTGACGCTGGTCTATGGTATTTTCCCTGTTTCACACCTAAAAATACTGAGGCACAACATGATTAAGTCATTTAACCTGTTGTCACTCAGCTAAGAAGTAGTGGAACAAGGCGAATCGAATTCAAGAGGCCATGCCACTCACTCCCGGTGACCACTGATGTGGAATGATTTAGTGGACAATAAGTTTATATTATTCAGAGGAATTAGGATTTTGCTCCGACTCTTTGATTCTAATACAATGAATACACCCTATAGAGCATAGGCCCTAATATTTCTGAGGCACTTTTCATTATCTTAAAACCTGACTGTCGGGAGTTTGATCACCGAGGGTAGAGAGTTTTATCTGATTTTGGGGAGACTTGTGGCTGTAAAAGCCGGAGCAGAACCAGGGAGGGAGAGACTCTTGCCACTGGCTGCATTTTCCTAATTTTTCCTCCTGAAGACCCTATCAGAGGGCATTTTTCTCAAAAGGATTCCTTCCCAACTCTTCTCCTTCCACCCTTTCGACTTTTATGTTTCTAATCTGCACACAGTGGAAGAGGGAACTGGCAGTGACGGTGAGACCCAGTGTCCGTCCATGAAGGGCTGCGGCCTCAGTCCCTTCCCCAAGATGGCAGAGCCTGGCCCTCGGCAGCCCGCGGCTCAGCCTTGGCCTCCTTCCACCCCCATCGCTGTCCGCACACAGGGCGATGTTTATGACGCACAGTGTGACCTTTTGGGATGCAATGATCTATCGTTTCATTGCAAATCGTAGGAAATGACGAAATATTTGGGAGTCGTATTCTTTCAGAAAATGATGACTGATTCCCTGGCATTGCTGGAATAACGAACGGTTCGGATAGTTTAGGAGCGAATGGTTTTGGGTTGGAAGCTGGGGTGGAGGATTGGGGTAGGGGGACGTGGCAGGAAGAGGAGGGGGAACAATAAGACATTACTTCTGCTTCAGGAACCCTTCATCCAGTTTAATGCATAACTGGAGGGCTTGGGCGTGAGGCTCCACAGTAGTCCACTTTACGTTGGGCTCAGTGTCTAGCCTGCTGCCAGGTGCATGTTAAATATTGAGTCAAGGTTAGCCAAAAAGAAAAATTAATGTATTTTTTGTCCTCGGCTTCTAGGTTTATAAAAGACCTTATCGGCTCTTTCCACTGCCTGTCCCTTTGCTTCTGCATAGGGCCGTACATCACCAGAATTCCTTGAAATTTTCTGCCCAAGTGATTCCAACGGCTGTATTTGAACAGCGGCCCTCACACAGGGGAGTGTGCGGGTCTGTGCGTTGTTCAGGGTCGCTTGCCACAGGGAGAAAGTCTTGGCCTCCTCATGTTTTATCTTAAAATCAAAAGTTTGTCCTCTGCCCCTTTGTCCGTGTGTGTTACAAAAATAATCTCCTCTTCCTTCACATGTGAGGTAAAACTGGTGTCGTAGGAATATATACCGTGCTTATGAATTGGCTTCTAGAATGCTATACTGCCATATATCTCTGTTTCTGGTTGAAAAGACTATCCCAAGCTATTCTGGACAGATTAGTTTTCCATCATGAAGAGGCAGTTACATTGGTTGTCTAATTGTTTGATGGAGCCTGTGTTCAGACACCTTGACATGCCCCTTGAATTCTGAAAACCAATAAACAGAGGAGAGCGAAGGGTTAGTGACCAGTGAGCTGGAACAACACCCGAGGATGGTGGCTTTTCTCAGTCCCACGTGTCCTACTGTCCTAGCCGGCCTGTCCGGCCAGTCTGACCCGTTGCACGATCAGGCTGCACTGCGGGCAAGTTTCCCCAGCTGCCCGCCCCCCCGCCCCCGTCCAACCCGGGCATCCACAGTCACCGGCCCAGGCACCCACGGCCTCCCGGAGAGGTTTAGTCACCGCGGATTTGTGCAGCGTGGGGTCTGTGCCCAGCCTGACAGCTCTCCTAACTGTCAGTGAAAAGGGCGGTGAACTCATCTGCAACAGTTAGCTGCTAATCAGAGAGTAGTTAATATGAATGTGTTACTCTGTTCCAGGATTTTTTTTTCTTCCCTTGGGATTTCTCCAAGGATGCCTCAGAGGCCTGATTGCCCCTCTCCTGTTGCTTCTTCAGTCACCAGCTCTGCCTCCTTGCCTTACTAGGCAGAACGAAGGGCAAGGGAGTATTTCTTGTCAGTCTGATCAAGCAGCTCCCTGAGCCCCACTCTTGGCATTAAGCCAAGTCTCATCATCTGCTTCTAGCTACTATTTCCTGGGGTGGGAAGGATGGAGCTGGCCCAGGAATCCAGCTGGGGCTCTAGAGAAGACATGCCCTATGACCTTATCCACCCAACTGCAATGGGAAGCTCTCTTTGTGATGCAGGCACCAGCAGTGAATCCATCTCCCCAGATGGTAGCCATCCTAAGCAGTGGAATTGGGTTTCCTTCCTGGGACCCTTAGGAAGCCCACAGTGTGTAATAAGAACAGTTGTCTTACACAGAGAGCCCTGCAACCTACACAGTGCTATTTCCCTGTTTTACTTGATTATTACAATTGACCAGCAAGGTGTGTCCATAAAGAAATAATGAGCACCATTCGTGTTAACTATGGATTTGAGAAGAAAAGAGAGAGGCCTGGTAGACATCTCCCATGTCATCCTGAAATGTCCCCACCATTGTTCTTGTCATGTGCATGCATGTCAGTGTTCTCAGTCTGACGATTGGCCCTGGGAAGTGGCTTTTGTTCATACTGGATTAACTGGTATCTCTGGGACTTTGCAGTCGTGGAGGTTTAGGAGGGCTGCCTTCAAGGCCACAGAGACTGTGCATCGACTCCCTTCCCCTGGAGTTCAGTTCTGCCTCTGACTGGGGCAAGGAGCTTAGGTGGGGGTCAAAAGATGGCGATGGTCCTTGAACTTCTTCATCTGCCAGATCTCTCCTCACACAGAGAAACACTTCTCAGAATTAACTTTAGAATTCTGAAAACTAGTATGTCTCTTTTCAATTAGACCAGATCTGTCTTTGGCAATGGTCCCACACTTCACAAGTGTCTGGTTTGCCATATGCTGGGTTGTGTCACTGTTTAGCAAAAGAGGATGCTGAATGGATCTGGGTGTTTGGAACATTCTACTCACTTGGCCTGGGCACTACTCTGGCTTCCCATCTGCTTCTGAGTACAGCTCTTGGATCTGATTCTAATTCTAAAAGGTCTGAGAACCACCCTCATTGGGCCCCAATTCAACTTTAGGTGTCCAGATCTACCTTCTTGTTGAGGTAGCTTTCATTCAGTTTCATTGAAGTCAACTCAATTCATCGGGCATTTTGAGCAACATGAGAAGAGTCATGTTTGGGTGGATAATGGACTTAGAAATAGGCGAACTCTACTTCAGCTAAAGATATATGTCCTAGGTATTATTTCTTTCCCTCAGACATCTCCCCGCTCCTTTACCTTGCCCTTGGCTCCAGATGGTTATTAGAGTATTCATTCATTAATGGGCTTCTGTGTTCTCCAACTTACAAATTGGTTTGACCAATGGAAGTAATTTCAGTGGATATAGGAAAGTGTTGTTGGGGGTTATTGCCCTAGATCTCTCTCTGAGCTTGCTTTGAGATGGGTGAGTCTTTTCACTGAAGGTCCTTGATCCTCTCAAGCCAGCCTTCAGTGCGCCCCTCCCCTTCCAGTTTCTACTCCTTATCTTTATCCTTTGCTGCCTACATGGGGCAGCAGTTCTTCAACCATTGCTAGTCTTGAGACTACATTATAATCTGTGGTCTCTCTGTACCCCATTCACATGGTCTCGTTATAAATAAACTCTCCTTGAATTATCCCATTTATATTGTGCCATTGGTTTTCTGTTGATACACTGTGTGATGTAGAGCAAGTCGCTTCGTAGGATTAGTTACATCAGATGTGATGACAGGTTTTAAGCAGATAATATTCCTTCCAGCTGTAAGTTTGCTTGGCAATGTAGGGACTGTGAAGTAAATCTGTTCTTTGGAAGTTTGAGGTCTCATTGAAGAGATAATCTACATATCTATGAAATGAGGAATAAGAGTAAGTGTGTGGTTAGGATGTATACATGCTCTAAGAATTCAGAAATGGGCAAGGTCAATGTGAACCAAAAGGTCAAAGGAAATATAGATCTGCCAATAAATTCGGCTCCAATACCAAAAACCACTTGTTGGTGGATTTTCTAATCCAGATCCAAGATGGATATTGTCTTCAAGGCCATACCAGGCAGAACGTCTGTCTTAGAGCTATTCCAAAGAACCACACGGTGTTGGTTAACCTTAGGCCTCCTGGAAATAATTTATTCCTGAGACTGAACTCAGCCACTCGCCACGATAAAATATATAACTTCTAGGATTTCTTGAATTGAGATATTCTTTTTTTTTAAGTGTGGAGAAAACAGAGTATTAGAGTTCAATGAGAGAGGCTGGAGTTCTAATCTTAACTGGCATTAGTCATATCTTAATTTTTTAAATTTGAAAATAATTCTTTTGTTTTATCTGTTACAGGCTACTTCTGTTTTTTCCCTTTGACTCAGTGATGTTAAAGACATAAACACTGATAGAAGAATAATATAGTAATCACTCTTATAACCACCATCTAGGTTTTAAAAAATCCCCCAAATAATTGAAGCCACAGTGTGTACTTCTCCAGTTGGCTACATTTTTTCCTACCATAGATAATTCCTACTCCCTTTTTCACTTGTTGGCCCTAATCTAGAGGCATGGCCAAGACGGGCAGACTGCTTTGCCAGCTCCCTTGATGTAGGGAAGCCTCACTTCATTGAGATTATAGGGCTATGCTATAGACCTTTGTGGGGGCAGGGAGCGGGTCTTAGCTTTATGTGAACACTACTTCTCAGGCCCAGATCTTTTCCCTATGTGCCTGTAAACACCCAAAGCCCTAGGTTTTTACATCAGTGAATATCCTCATGACATCCAAGGCTTTAGGGCTGGCTTGGTCTACTGGAGTCTATCTGCTCTTCGGTTAGGTGTTGACTGTTGGAAATTTTCCCTATACTCTTACTAGTTCAGCTGTGCATTTTAAAATAAAATATTGTAAAAATATATATGCATGTATTTCTTCTGTGGTAGGAGACTGAAAACAATACAACCTAGTCAGCATGTTGTGAAGTACATAAACAAGGCTTAGACTCAAAGACTACCCGCCGCAGAGTTCGAAAGCCCTGCTCCCACCCCAAAGTCAGGACGCTGGCTGCCTGAGCTAATTATAAAAATAGAAAAACTTTTATAGTCAGGAAGCTAATTCACTAACCCAAATCTGAAGCAAGTTAAGCACTGTGACAGTTAGAAATGAATAGTGGAAAGTCAAATAATCCTCTTGGACAGTTCTCTAGAACTTAACACTTAGATTTTCTTAAAGGCAGGGACTGTTCTCTGGAAACCATCGTTTGAGTTTGTTGGAGGCAGAATTCGCCTCATTTGCTTTGACCTCTTCTGCGGTTTCAGCACCGCATTTCCTTTCACACTGCAGGCGTTCAACGTGTATTTGCTGACTTGCTTTGAATGGGCTCTTCCAAGTCCAATGCCAAAACGAAATGGTGCTTGTATTTCCGTCTCATCTTCCTGTCCTGACGCTGAAACTGAGCCCTCTCAACTCAGTCCTTTCTTTATGTTGCCCAGAATTTGTGACTCTTAGGATCTAATCCTGGGTTCACTCCCTTGCAGAGTATTTGCTTGTCTTGTGTAAGATAAATTTTAACTAGTGAGTTGTTTTGTAGTTGCATGCAGTCCTTTGGGGTCACGTGTTAACTCCCAAGTTAAACATAAGCTCTAACAAGTGCCATACAAAATGATAGGCTTTATGATGATTACTTTGTTCTGCTTTCCTCGCAACTTGGGAGCACGAGGGAAGGCCTGGTCGCCATGGGAGCGAACTCTGCCTCTCATTATTTCCTTTCTCCTGAAGAGACCGCATGTCCCTCAGAACATGGAGTGCGTGTTTGACCACAGTGTAAGCTCGACCTGAACAGTTCTCGGCAGAAGACAATACAAATAGTCTGGTACAATAAAAAGGCTTTTGAAAAAAAGAGTTTTCTTAAGAAGTCAAACGACAAAAGGAGGCTGGAGACTTGGTTTGCTGTGTCACTGCCTAAGCACCAGAGCCAGTTGAGCTGCAGCCATAGCTCTTCCAGCTGCCGCCAGTGTCATCTCAGCCAACCCTGCGAGGAAGGGGGACAGCCTTGACCCCGTCAGCCAGCCTCACTGTGAACAGCAGCAGGGGCGATGATCATGGCCATGGAAGGGTGGGTGCTGGGACACATCTTTCCCATCCTCTATCCCCAGTGGAGACAGAAGATTCTTTTGGATGCACAATGTGAACCAGGACAGAGCAGTTCACTGTGACAGCCCTTGCCCAGGAGGAGAGGGCAGATTGCCTTTGACGTCAGAAGAGGTTGTAGAAGGAGAGAAAGGAGTTGATGTTTTGCAGAAGAGGGTGGACTGGGCGTCCTCCTGGCCAGCAGGTCCAGAGACACTGCACCTGAGGAGTTCCGTGTCAACCCCTACACTTCTCTTTCTTTAAGGGCGGGGAGAGTGTGCCTGAGGAAAGGGCATTTTTTCTGCAGAACTCCGTAAGGTGTCCCTGCCATCTCCCTTTCTTGCTCATGTTTCAGCCCTGGGAGGAGAAATCTACATTGGAAAATGAGGGTGACTACCCCCTGCTGGCACCTACTGAGGGAGGAAAGGCCCTGGGGAAGCTTGTGACCCTGGCAGCGGTGTGTCGTCATTTTAGCTGATTTCAGCTTGACACCATTGCAGGCATGGCCCAGCCCACAAACCCATTTTTACATATCCAAGCTGCAGTAACTCTCATATCCAGTGTTTTATTCAAACTCTGTTGCAGCCTTTTAGTAGCCACATTCCCTTCATGGTCTGTAAGACACCTTACACGGGTGTCCAACATCTTGGTGTCTCTGGGCCACACTGGAAGAAGAAGAGTTGTCTTGGGCCACATATTGAATACATTGGGATACAAAATCACAAAAAAAATCTCGTAATGTTTTAAGTAAATTCACGATTTTGCGTTGGGCGGCATTCATAGCCATCCTGGGCTGCATGTGGCCCGTGGGCCACGGGTTGGACACCCCTGCCAGAATTCCTAACAATTTACTCTTGTTTAGAAATTTTCAAGGCTTCTTTTCCACAAGTGCCACCAGAAGGTAATAATTTTGCCAACAATGCTATTGTCTCCTCTTAGTACCACTGGACGCAGACCTGCACCGTTCATGGCACAACTTTCATCTTTTGCAAGAACACTACCATCTCTCTCTAAAATGCGATCAGCTTAGCAAACGATATGAAAGATTTGCTCTTTTGTTTTTCAAGACAAGGCAAGCTTCCTTAAGCTTAAATTTATAGTTCTTAAAAATAAAACAGGGAAGAAAACACAAGACAAAACAGAGGGGTTGTTAAAGTATTTATCAGCATATGCGATGTAATACAATCCTTTAAACTGTGTCTGAAGACCGTCATACCATGGAAAAACATTGAGGATATAAGTTAATGTGTTTAGTATACAAAGTCATGCTGTGTGAAATACGAATGCATACGGACCCACACTGAAAGGATACGTGGGTAAGCGGATAGTTTCCCCTAGTGTAGTCAGGGTATGAAATTGCATGTCTCTTTATTTTAAAACTGTCTCTCAGTATTATCACACTTGCTTTGCAGCCAATCAAATAACATACGTGTGCTGGGGTGTGGAAGAGGGTTGGGGCGAAGGTGGAGAGCCAGACCCCCAGGCCCCGTGTGAGACTTTTGGTATCTTCTCAACCCACAGCTTCCTTTGCTGTCTTGTTTTTTACTACAAGAGACTAAAAAATGTCCCCAATGTCAGAGAACCACTGTCTTCTCTAATATCCAGTACTAGCCTAGTGCAGAACACAGACTAGGTACCTATTAAATACTTAGTAAATCAGTATTCAGTGGATACATTTTGAGTTTTATTGCATAACATTTTCATTGCACAAACAACAGCATTCATTTTCCATTTTTAGATGGATAGATAGACGGACAGATAGATAACCTCCATGATTAATATTCTGTATCACCAAAACCATTGCAAGAAATAATGCTTTATAATAAATATGTACTTCACCCTGGCTGGTGTGGCTCAGTGGGTTGAGTTCTGGCCTGCAAACCAAAAGGTTTCTGGTTTGATTCCCAGTCAGGACACATGCCTGGGTTGTGGGCCGGTCCCCGGTTAGGGTGTGTGAGAGGTGACCGATAGTTATATCTCTCACACATCAGTGTTTCTCTCTCTTGCTCTGTCTCTGTCCCTTCCCCACTCTCTAAAACTAAATAAATAAAATCTTAAAAAAAATGTACTTCGAAGTGAATGGTTTGGGAATGTTTGTTTGGAATGTCATATGTATAAGTGTCCTTGGATTTGGGGGACAAAATTGCCTGTAGCATTAAGGTGATGGCCATTCAGAATCTTCCTAGGTCCAATAGTACTCATTTTTAGAAACCAGTCAGTGTATGTGCCCCAGCTGTACAGACATTACTTATGATCTTAGCTTTGCCATGAGGTTGAAAGCAAGAGGACATAATGCTGTTCTCGACGTATCCAGAGCTCCAGTCCCAAGGCTGGAGGAAGGGAGAGGGAGATTGGAAGAAAGACCAAAGGAATAAATAATCTTCATGCTGCAAACACTTGTTTGATAAGAAAATATCCAGCTGTTGGCAAGAAATGGTGTTTTGTGAGGGTATCACAGAATCAAAGGCTGATATTTCAAGGAGATGTTCTTTCTGTAGCAAAAACATGATTAACAGTAATGTTGTGTTATTTCAGATTTTCATTATTTATAAAAGGAAAACCCATAGTGCCAGACATGCAAGAACAAAGCTAAATAGGCTTCCGGGACCTCTGGTTCTTGAATCTAAGAGAATATAATGATGGGACTGTTGATTTGCCATCTTTCAAATTTGTTTTCTTCTTAGAGGAAAAACTCAGTGGAGATTTTTTTTTTCTTTCAGAATAGTTGGTTTTAGTGATATGGATTCAGTTTCATCAAATCTGCCTCTCCCTTTCGCCAACCCATTCAGTCTGTCTGCCCAGGTACCAGAGCTGCTCCTGTTCTTACAGAGATTCAAGGCTGCCCTGGGGAGCCTTGAATACAGGGAGGTTCTAGTGGAGAAACCAGGGGGTGGAGTGATATTTCAAAGACATCAGCATCTTAAATACCATATTATATCACTTATATGTGGAATCTAAATAACAAAATAAGTGAACAAACAAAAGAGAAACTGACTCCTAGGTATAGAGAACAGACTGATGGTTGCCGGAGGTGAGGGGCCTGGGAACTGGGTGAAAAGGGGGAAAGGATTGAGAAATACGGATTGGCAGATACAGAATAGTCATGGGGATGTAAAGTATAGCATGGAGAATAGAGTCGATAATATTGTAATAACTATGTGTGGTGGCAGGTGGGTGCTGGCAATATCGAAGGGAGCACTTTGTAATTTAGAATGAATGTCTGTCCACTGTGCTGTACACCTAAAACTAATACAAGATAGTGTTGAATGCAAACTGTAATGATGAAGCCATCAGTATCTTAAACAACTAACTTTTAAAGAGGAATAGGGAAGTCTTGGCTGTATGGCAACCACATCTCTCTTGCCAACTTTTCTTTTTTTCCAGTGAGGCATGTTACCTAGATATGACTAAGTCTCCTTCTTTGGCTCATATTGATGCTTAGTATTAGGTATCTGTCCCAAGGATAAATGTGTTATTGAACCAAAGTAGGATTTAGCTCCCTGTTGCTACCAAGGGTAAATTCTATAGGCAGAGGCTGGTGAAAAGCAAAAGGTTTTTATCCCAAGGCAAAATGATCTGGGACAATGGTGGACTACCCATCTCAAAGCTTACCTCCTCTGCAAAACCCAGACAAAACCCAGCTGTCCTCGGCAAGACCAAAATAAAAGGCCTAGAATTCCTGTTCCATTTTAAAGTAGTATCCTCTGGAGCCCGAGGTGGCTTCTAAGGAGTTACCCAGGTAGCTTAGCTTGTTCCTGGCTGCTGTCTGGCCTCAGGCTCCCTCCTGGAGGCTCCATGTGGGGCCAGCACTGCCACTGGCCATGTGGCTTCTAGGGCCACAAGGTCCCATGCTCCCAGGCTGGAGAGCACACAAAGGCACCAGTGAATTCAAGGAAGAGAGACTCTCTCCTGGAAGTCATGGGCCATGTGACTGCCCATGCAGAGGACAGGCCAGTACACCATCTGAGTGTTTGTCCTGAGCAGCAGCCACGAGCAAGATAGAGATCTCTTTGTTCCCCTGGGCTTATATTAGTTATGGGCATGGAATGGACCAGGCGCTTTCTGAGAATAACCAATTAACTTCTCAAACTTTTGTGCACTTTGAGGTGGGTCCCAACCAATCACTTTTTTCCCCTGTCTAGACTGACAGGCCTCTTTGGTCCAGAACTTCCCCTGCCACCATTTTAATTTCTACTGGTCATGTACCTGCCTTCCCTTGGTTCTACCAACAATCTGGTCCCCCAAGGAGGTAGGAGGGATTTTTACCCTCTTATCCAATTATCTTGCCAGACTTGCACATGCTCAGAGTAAGGACATCCTCCTGCCACCATCTGGTCCTGGGGGTAGGGGGCACATGGGCTTGGTTACCTGGACAATGTGACTCCTCCTAGGAGAGTGCTGCGAAACTCAATGTCCTTGTCATGGTCCCAGGTGGTTCATGAAGGTATTGTCTGGCTGTATGCCATGTCCTCAGTCTGCTCCTAGAAGTCCAGACAGCCTATCTATAGGTATCAAAACTAATAGGGAAAGAGATGGTCAAGGAGTAAGCTATCCTACACTTGAGCCCCTACAGGTGGCCTGGGTTCAGAGTAAGCAGTGGGGTCCGTCTCTGGATAGCAAACCTACATTTGTGCTAAGAATCTAGAATGACATGTGCAGAAGGAGCAGAGCCTTCCAGAGATGGTAGGTTTAGGCATTGCTGCATCTGGTACAGGAAAAGTAACTCACGGTCTAGGAAATCGAAAAGAGAGACTTGAAAACATTTTATCAATCTAAAACACAGCTGGATGCTATGGCAATATTTTCATTGAGAATTCTCAGAACTTATGGCACCTACAGTGTTTATAACTTTTTTGGTGCAGTTCCCATTCATTCATTCAGCCAACATTTGGTGAGAACCTACTTTGTTCCAGGCAATTAGTGCTCAGAATTAATAATGTAGAATAATAATTAATAGTGATAATAAAAGCTAATATTTATCAAGTATTTTCTGTGACCCTTATTCAGTGGTTATTATTGATTTTATTTTATTTATGTGGAGATAGAATTTACAGATGAGGATATTGAGGTTTATTTCACACAGCAAATATTTATTGAGCATCTTTTACATGCTAATCACTGTACCTTGTGTTGGGGGTGTGGTAGTGAGCAAGAAGGATTTGATTCTTATTCTCATGGAACTTAGAGTCTAGTGAGGGAAGATAGACAATAAGCAAGCAAACAATTAAATAAAATGAAACTTGGAGCTAGTGATACACACTATGAAGAAAATAAAATATGATCATGTGATAGGGACTGATAGGCGTCTGGGAGGGTGGGATGGATTAGATTCTTTAGATAAAGGGAGATTTACTTAAGAAGGTGACATTCAAGCTGAGATTTGAACAAAAAGGTGCTGGCCATGCAAACCACCCGGAGCAGAGCACTGCTGGAAGTGGGCTATGTTGGAATGAACGTGGTGTATTTGATAAACAGAAGCCTGCAGTAGCTGGAGTCCAGCAAGTGAGGGAGAGAGATCCAGCTTGAGCAATGTAGGACCCTGGGCCACACGCTACTAAAGGTTCCTGCAAGTCCAACTCCCTTCAAGCTCATTGAACGTCTTCAGGGGCAGGGAAGGGGGAAGAACCAGATAGTCTGCTGTGTGAGTCAGATTATTTTGTGTCCTCCTGGATAAAGCACAGTTCTCTCTTAGGTCTAGGCTTGCACTTTCCTTCTTGGGCTGTCCAGGCCCTTTGGAAGTGGAGTCAGAGCAGAATAGCAGGAAGAGCATGGTTTTCTTCTGGTTCTTTCCCAGATTATTCACCAACAGACATGTCCTTTTGCGTTCCTCTCTAGGCTCCACTAAAATAGCTGAGGCCAACATTGCTGACGAATATGCCATTTTCTCCCTAATATTTGCCACATTTTCTTCATGGACACTACCTTTCATTTTTCTTATTTGGTCATCCTTGGTTTATTTTTTCTCTGACTCACTGCATCATGCAGAGTGGTCATCATGAATCTGGAAATGCAGGCATTTGAAAGACCCTCTAGTGATCTATATGCACATTGACATTAGAAAAGTATAAACTTAATAATTGCATGTGTTTGGGGTCTTATTCCCACTCTTGAGCTTTGATTACTAATTATCTCTACAAGAGCTTATTCAGCTCAGGACTGCATCACTGTTTTATTGAAGGGTATTGTACAGTTTAGCATAGCATTTATCACACTTTACGATCATAGTGGTTTTTCTTGCATGTTTCTCTCCACTGTGATATGAACTCCACAAGGACAGAGCCTAGATGAGTCTTATATACTATTTTATTTCCATATCCTTAACCCAATGCATGGGATATAATAGATAGTCAATAAATATCTACCAAATGCTTACTACTATAGAGAAGGACATGAGGCAGAAGAAATATTGATAGAGGGAACCCACCTTTCCTTTCCTTACCTGGTACGTGTTGTTACCTCAGTCTCATTAACCCCCACCTCTTCTCAGCCACATACACGTCTCTCATCACAGTGCCTTGCGCACAGTAGGTGCTCAATTTATTTAGTAAATTCAATAACGGGTAGATCAATTATTGTCCTCACAAAACTTGTCCCACCCAGAAGCTTCTGGAGGAGAGATGGAGACCAGTGAATAAAAGATAGCTGTCTAGATGGTTTCATTTTAGCCTGAAAGGTTTACCTTGAGAACTTGTCAGCACAAGTGAAAGAAATTTTGAAGTAAAAATCTAGATTAATAAAAACCAGTGCCAAAGCCACATATTTGTTGGACTTCAGGCAAATTCAGAAGCAGTGCTTCCTGTGTGATTATTTGCAGTTGCTACAAGTTTGAGAACAGCTTCAGGGCAGAACGGCACCCTGAGAAGCCCGTGAGAGGTGATTACAGGTGTGAGGGCTGTGTGAATTACAGGCAGAGGGGGCGGCTCGGAGTGTGTGGTTTCTACCTCTGGAAACGACTTGATCTGCCTGTAAGGTTTCCCCTGGAACAGGCTTTCTCAGCCTTGATTCGATGGACATCTGGGCCAGTTGAGTCTGCTGTGGGAGCTGTCGGGTGCACTGCTGGGTGTCCAGCAGCATCCCTGGCCTCTACCCACTAGATGCCAGCAACCACCCCCTTCAGTGATGACAACACAGACTGTGTCCACTTGATATCAAATACCTCCTGGGTCAGAATCACCGCTGATTCAGTTGCCACTGCTCTGGGGAAGCAGCTCGATCTATTGCTCTTTCTAATTACCTGACAGAGGTTGCTGATGGACTGATTTTCCTCTTAAATTATCCCGTTTTCGATGCAGATTCTTGCCAGCCCCAGAACCTCTTGTTTTTGGAAGCCACACTCACCCGTGTTGTGTTGCCAGGCTCAGAAGCGTGTGAGCTGTGCTCGCTGGCTCAGCAGCCCAGTGCACACAACCTCGGGTCCCACGTGGCTGTGCCAGGCGGCGAGATGCCACAGAGAGAGGGAGGAGGCATCTGCCAGCTGGGTTTGACAGCGACTTCAGACTTCTCTGTTCCTTGGGGGTCGCTTTTAATTATTTTTCTGGCATCCATATTAATAGTCCTTGGAAAGGAACTCAGGTGAAAAGAAGGCTTGGTAGTTTCACCCAGGGTGGCAACTGGAGCCGGCTTTCATTCTGCCCTTTGACAGGAACACGGCTGCTCTTGAACTGTTTGCTATCAGCTGATCCATTGGGCTAAGGGATCCACCCAGCATGTTTAAAGGAACTGTGATGAATACCGAGCTTCTCTGGGAGGCACTGATGTAATAGGGTTTCTCAGATTTAGTCTCTGGGATCCCTGTGCTGTGCAAAAGACTGAAGTAAGGAAACCAACCTGCTCTCCTTCAGCTCACTGCCTCTGGCGTGTGACCAGGGAGAAGGCTTTCCACAGCATCGAAGATACAGGTTTAGCCAGAGGGAAATCCCAGCACGACCCTTAATTTTTCCTTTACCAAAGGATTCATGTCAGTCTTCTGTGGGATAGACAGGGCTTAATTTAATATTTGAAAATGTATTTTATATACATGTATATGTTGTGTGAGGATACATACTAAATTACAAGAGTGTAATTTTTAACGATCTGCTCAATTCTAAAGGTGTTTTTGGCTTGTGACACCTGTCGTGTGTTACCTCTGATGGCACAAGCTTTCTTGTATTGTCCACAAAACCTGGTCATACGCTGGGAGATTGAGGCAAGAGTATGTGCCGGGAATAAGGTTAGGTCTTTGTCTCCAAAAAAGTCTAATAGCTGATCAGTTTAGTCAATGGGGTAAACAAAAATTAATGATAGTAATGGTATCTTATTACATAAGAACTAAGTAATTAAATTAGAACTGATGGACTTCCAAACTCAATAAAAGTGATTGGATAAGTCATTTCAAAGAGAGTTTGTGGGACCAAAACCAGAGTGCCTGGAAGTACTTCAGTAGTCCCCCAGAAACCCAGGCCTCTGGCAATGGAATGGAAAAGAAATGGGCATATCTGAGCGAGCATTTGGGGGACTTCAATGCAGTGGGACTTTCAGACCGGTGGATCGTGAGGTTTGAGAGGCAGGTGAGAAGCTGTACCCAAGGATGAGATAGAAGTCTGATGCGATAATTAAGTATGATAGAGGTACATGACAAGGAGAAGGCACTGATGTCCATCTGGGACATTTGAAGATTAAGATTCCCATGGAGCAATGACTTTTAGTTGCCTGGTAGGTGGACAGGGGTCTGGGATGCAGGAGAAGTTAGATGATATCAGTTTATGATTTGTCTTTTATAGGCATGAGGCCACAGAAATGGACATGATCATCCAAGGGAAAGCATGGAGCAAGGTGAAATCTTGACTAGGGCTTTGGAAAAGACCTTTATTTACAAGGTACAAAAACAAGAGCCCATGAAGGGACAGTAACAGTGGGAGCAGAAAAACTAGAAGAGTTATTCCCAAAAGCCAAAAGAGGAAAACAGTTTAAGAAGGTAGTATAGCAGTATCAAGTGTTCCAGAAAGACTAAGCGGCGTTCACCCAGGTACTGCTCAACAGCATTAACTAAATGCCTACCGTGTTCCGTGCTGTTGTGTGCTAGGATTTAGGAATGAAGTCAGAGAAGTGGCCGGTGGGTTTTCTTTAGCAGTGATTGATGCTACTTTATAGAGATGTATATGACTTGCCACAGTGGATTAAAGAGGGAACCAAATTTTAAAAATACATTAAATTTTAAAAAAAGATGGAACCAAAGTTAGGGAGAGGGAGCCAGTCTGTGTAGACTAATTTTCTGAGAAATTTGAGAGGAAAAGGTAAAGAAAAAGTGGGCCAATAATGGTCTAACTTGTAAAATGATTATGAGTAGAATTAGTCATTTCACTTTGACGGCACATCCCAGGCCAACGATTTTGACCCACTGACCGGAATCAAATATTTTTGTATTAATAGAGCTGGATGCAGTAGTGGACACAGGAGATTATATGGCACAGTTTTTTTTTTTCTTCTTAGAAAGCTTACAATCTATCTTAAAATCAAGTGTATCTATGTGGGAGTTGCAGGTGGCGAGCAAGATATAAAGACAGAAGAAGTTAATGAACAAGTGTTCGTAACAACATCTCGTAGCAACTACTAGTTGATGAGGGGGAGCTGCAGACCAGAAGAATGTGAATTCAGGGAAAAGGAAGCCTCCGGAAGTGGACAGAAAGCCTTGCCACAGGGAAGAGAGTGTGTGCAGTCACAAAAGAAGACCAGCAGGAGGACTTCCATAAAGGGAAGTCGAGAGGGTGCACACTCCAGAACTTCACGTCTTCCCACAGGAAGTGAAGAGGGTGCCTCCTGCCAGTCACCCACCTTAGAGAAGGGGCCTCAAAAACGAACCCTACTCTTTTGGTCTTCTCGTGGTTTACAGATGGAAGGTACCCATGTCCCCCACTCCTGTGGTGTTGGCTCTGTTATCACAAAAGGTACCAAGGTATCAAATATGCAGGGAACGTGTTACCAGGAAGCAGGAATCTTAAAAACCTCAGCACTGTGTCAAATCACAGTGACAGAAGAGGTGAGGAGAGGGAGGCGTGGGGTGCCATACACAAGCAAGCTAAGTGCTCAGCAGAGGCAGGGAGGGTCAGTTCTTATTCTGATGGAGTCAGAGCCTGAATTCCAAGGTCAGGATACAGATATTGGAATTGCACTCTCATGGGCATGTTAAACCTTAGCCGACTGGGCCTGTTCATCTGAAGGTTCACGGATGAAATCGACTTGGTACATTTTCACTGATGTATATTAAGCCCATAATTTTGTAGAATTTGAAGTGGAACTATAGCCAAACTGTGAGACCAACCAGAAGTTCCTCGCAAAGTGATTTTGTAGACAACACTGGAAAGACCCTGAATGGAAGAGGGTCGGTCCTTGGTCTACATCCCAGGTCAGCTTTCCTAGCGTGGCAGCAGGCTTTAGTGGCTGTTCCAAACAACAGGAAATGGGGGGATTTTGATGGTTCCTTATTTGCCAAATCATAGAGAAATGACAGAAACAAATGTTTCTCGTTTTCAAGAAACACGAACAAACCTAAACTCTGCAATTTAAATCATTGCTCTTCCTGCCCTCCCTTTTGTGTGAGCAGTACAGGCACCCCAATGTGTATTTGTGTAGGTCATGTTTTCCAAGACAAGTGAATGAACGTTGTGTGACTAGTTACATCACCGTGATGAAATAACAGTGACTTAATTTGCATATATACCCCTTTTATGGAACTTCTGTGACCATGGATTCATGGGTTCCTTGTAAGAATCCTGCAATGTAGGTGCAGAGAGTATTTTAATGAAAAACTTTTGAAAGCTCAAAGCCAGAATGGTTAACAATCTGATGAGCCTCCAGTGTTACCTGCGAGTTAGGGATTGAACTTAAAGTTGAGCCTTGTCACCCAGCACCCCCTTCCACGTTGCTTTCAATGCAATGCCTTGCCTGATTTCTTTTTATCTGAAGGCCGGACTGCACCAGACTGAAATCACAGTGTTGGCCAGGGCTATAATCTCATTTGAGGCTAAGGCCCCTCTTGCTATCTTGCTGATTGCTCACAGAATGGAGTCCCTTGGGTTACAGAACCATGGCCCTCTGCTATGGGAGGCTGTGCCTTATTCCTTGTGTTGGGAAGAAAACTTTTCCTCTTCCAATGGGGCCAGTGATTGGTGGTCTGCAAAGTAACTGACAGTAGATGCAGCAGAAGAAAAGGCAACGTTTACTTCTTCATGCACAGTGTACATGTGGGAGCATTCAGAGATATGTAGCTCACTGAATAACCAGAAGGAAAGACTTATATACTGACTTTAACAAAGGGGAGAGGTAGGGAGGCTTTAATGGGGAATATGGAAGGTTCTATTGGGCTTTTTTATTTTGAGGAGCTGTTGAATTCACACTTTCTGGTGTTAAGGGTCAGCCTTGTCCCAAACAAGAAACTCCCTGGGAGAGAAGTCAATTGGTAGCTTTATTTTCAGAGGTTCTGCTTAAGTTGAGATGTTGCTTTCTGTGGCAGCTTACTGTTCAGATATTTTCAGCTTAAAGTACCACTTCCATACCACTTTGGCGGGCTGTCAATCCCTTTGTCTGCTTTGTGGCCCTCTCTACAACATTGCATTTTGCTTCTTCAATGCCAACAGAACAGCTATTGCTATTTTTTGTCTCTATTTTATTGGCTTACCTGCTGAGGTCTGTCCCACCCAGCATAATCTCTCTTTGGTTAACTCAAAGCCAACTGCTTAGGGACCTTAATTACATCTGAAAAAAATCTCTTTTTCATGTACTTGGACATAGTTATAAGAATGACATATCATCATATGCACTGCACTCAAGGGGAAGGGATTATTCAGGAGACATATCTACCCAGAGCGTGGAAATTTGGGAGCCATCCTAGAATTCCTTCTGCCACACAAAATGGCAGGATGAGAAGCTCAGTCCAGTGCTCTGAGGGACCAGAAAAATGAGATGATCATGCATATTCTTTACACTGTGATGTTAATAAAATGGATGCTGCATGCTTGTTGATGACACCAGATGACCTCTAAGATCATCCTTCACAGTGTGCAGAATGGAATAACTCTATTTGTGTATTCAAGAAGACTTTTTAAACCAACTTCCTTTCATTCTTTTTCTTACTTGATACCTAGTTTTCAAGCACATAAAGATGCACATGAGCATTTTGAATTCAATTACTTTCTCTTTATTAAAATTCCAAGTTCTTATATTAGGCAGTTGGGTCTGTAGACCTCAAATCCTCATAAATTCCTGAGAGTTGTTATAGTCTGCATCAGTTATCTATTGCTGTTAGCAAATTACCCTAAAACTCAGTCACTTAAAACACAGTTTCTATGGGCCAGGAATCTGGGCAAGGCTTAACCAGACTCTCTGCTTCTGGGTTTTTGCAAAGGCTGCAAACAAGACCGCACCGGGGCAGGATGTGCTTCCAGCTATCTCAGTGGCTGTTGACAAGATTCAGATCCTTGAGGTCTCTTGCACTGAGGGCCTCAGGTCCTGGCTCACTGCTGGCTGGAAGCTGTTCCCAATTCTTTGTCACTTGGGCCTCTCCAGCATGGCACTTTGCTTTGTCAAAGCCAGCAAAGCAAAGAGTGGCAAGCTGGAAGTCACAATTGTTTGTTGCTGAGTCTCAAAAGTAGTGTCCCATTGTGTTTGTGTTATTCATTCATTAGAAGCAAGTCGCCAGATGGGGCCCACTCCCAAGGTGGGATGTGAATGCAGGGACGGCAAGATCATTGGGGTCCATCTTAGATGTGTGCCTACTGCCTGCGTGAGGGAATAATTCAGCAGGTTCAAAGGAAACTAATGGAAGTGCCTGTTTCTTTTTTCTTTTTGACTTTTATCTTCTAGGTTTTCTCTATTATTTTTCCAAATGTTTATTGTGGAGCACTAAATTGATTTTTTTCTTTTTTTATTATATTTTATTGATTATGCTATTACAGACGCCCTGATTTCCCCCCTTTGTTCCCCTTTACCCAGCACCCCAGGGAATTGCCCCACCGTTGTTCCTGTCAAGGGTCTTGTGTATAAGTTTTGTGGCTACTCCATTTCCTACACTGTACCTCACATCCCCGTGGCTATTCTGTACCTACACATTTGTGCTTCTTAATCCCCTCACCTCTTCACCCATTGCCCCACACCCCTCTCCATCTGGCAACCGTCAAAATGCTCTCCATATCCATGATTCTGTCTGTGTTCTTCTTGTTTGCTTAGTTTGTTTTACAGATTCAATTGTTCATGGATATGTATTTATTGCCATTTTATTGTTCATAGTTTTGATCTCCTTTTTCTTAAATAAGTCCCTTTAATATTTCTTATAATAATGGTTTGATGATGGTGAACTGCTTTAGTTTTTCCTTGTCTGGGAAGCTCTCTATCTGCCCTTTGATTCTAATTGATAGTTGTGCTGGGTAGAGCAATCTTGGCTGTAGGTCCCTGCTTTTCATGACTTAAATATTTCTTGCCAATCCCTTCTAGCCTGCAGAGTTTCTTTTGAGAAATCAGCTGACATCTTATGGGATCTCCCCCGTAGGTAACTAATTCTTTTCTTTTGCTGCTTTTAAGATTCTCTCTTCATCTTTAACCTTTGGCATTTTAATTATGATGTATCTTGGAGTGGGCCTCTTTGCATCCATCTTGTTTGGGACTCTCTTGTGCTTCTGGGACTTGCATGTCTATTTCCTTCACTAAATTAGGGAAGTTTTCTTTCATTATTTTTTCAAATAGATTTCCAATTTCTTGCTCTTTCTCTTCTCCTTCTGGCACCCCTCTGTGGCAAATAATGGACCTGTTGTAATTGTCTCAGAGGGAGCTTATCTATCATTTTTTTAATTCATTTTTCTTCTTGTTGTTCTGCGTGGTTGTTTTCTGCTTCCTTGTGTTCCAAATTATTGATTTGATTCTCAGCTTAATCTACTCTACTGTTGTTTCCCTGTAAATTGTTCTTTATTTAAATTAGTGTATCCTTCATTTCTGACTGGATTTTTTGTGCAGCTGAAGTCCTCACTAAGCTCCTTGATCATCCTGATCACCAGTGTTTTGAACTCTGCATCTGATAGATTGCTTATCTCCATTTTGTTTAACTCTTTTTCTGGAGTTTTGATCTGTTCTTTCATTTGGTCCATGTTTCTTTGTGTCCTTGTTTTGGCAGCCTCCCTGTGTTTGTTTCGATGTATTGGATAGAGCTGCTTTGACTCCCTGTCTTGGTAGTGTGGCCTAACGTAGTAGGTGTCCTGCAGGGTCCAGTGGCATAGCCTCTCCTATCACCCAAGCTGGGTATTCAAGGTGTACCCTTCATGTGGGATGACTACACCTTCCTCTTGTAGCTGAGCCTTGGTTGCTGTTGGCAGATCAATGGGAGAGATTTACCCAGGCCAGTCATGAGCAAAGATTGGGTGTGAGGACTGACCACCAACCTCTGCCCATGAAGGCTTAGCTGTGCAGGGCCAGGGTGACGATAGTCCAATGTGGTCTGTAGCTGTTCACTGGGCTCACTGGCCCTGGGGTTTCCTGGAGAGTGTAGACCAAGTTCAGTCCCTATGTGTGTGTTTTTCCCAGGGCCAGCCTGCCTGAGTCATAAAGCAATCTGAGATGATTGCTGCTTGTGCTGGGCTTGGAGATTTCCAGGAAAAGACAAGCTGTGAATCTAGGCTGGCTGCTGCTAGTGCTGGGCCTGAAGCTCACTGAGGTCAGCTGTTGCTTGTTTGAGAGTATATAGGAAGTTGTGCGGCATAAGCCAAGACCAGCCATTCATAGGGAAAAGCAGCTTTGGTGGGCCCATAAGTTGGGTGGGGTGGAGTCTCTGGGGATCTCCAAGACAGGTCAAACGGTGTTAGCCAGGTTGATGAAGTCTCAGATGTGGCACCAGCTGGCCAGCGCAGGGGAAGGGTTTAGAAAAGGGACAATGGCTTCTGCTCTCTTTGCTACCAGACCCTTCAGTTTTTCCCAGCATGCCACCGGTGCCTTTCAAGCTGCTACCCTGATACTGGAGCTCAGAGGCAGTGAGTCTGAGTAGGTGAGTCTGTGTGGGTTCTTTAAGAGGAATTGCTTGGGCCTCCAGAAGTTTCTCTCCACAGACTCAATCCCTGGTGCTTTTGCAGCTAGAAGTTGTGGGGACTTATCTTCCTGGCACTGGAATGCTGGGCTGGGGGGCCTGGTGTGGGGCTGGGACTCCTCATTCTGGGTTTATCCGTCAATTTTTTTATCCACCACATGTGGGTGTGGGATCTGCCTGTTCCACGTCTGCGCCCCTCCTAGCAGTCTGGATGGATGTAGTTTCTTTCATTCTGTAGTTGTCAAACTTCCATTCAACTTGATTTCTGATGATTACAAGTGATGTTTTACTTGTAACTTTGGTGTGGTTGTGCAAAGAGGTGAGCTGTGTCTCCCCACATGGCCATCTTGAGTGGAAAATTGCCTGTTTCTAAGGAAAGAAAGAAAAGAATCTCTTGCATTCCATTAACTGCTTCAGAGCCAAAGCAAATGACCTTGATTGGGCTGGGTTCCTAATGGGAGTGGTCAGCTCTATTCAGAGTAGAGGGGCAAACCCAAAGTTGAGAGGCTCAGTTCAGAATTAGGGGAGTGACATTAAATACCACATCCAAGGTATGAGTTTGTGGCTATAGACAAGAGAAGGATAAGAGATCAGGAACCCAGGAATACTCGGCCAGTGCAGAAGCAAAGTATTAGACCAGAGAAGTCAGAGAGATGGTAGATGTAGCCAAGAACAAAAAAATAAGTCTGTGAAAGACAAATACCATGTAATCTCACCCATGAGAAGAATCTAATGAACAAAATAAACTAACGAACAAAGTAGAACCACAGATATGGAAACACAGAACAGACTGGCAGTGACTAGAGAGGTGAGGGGAGAGGGATAAAGGTGGAAAGAAGGGGAAGGGACTAGACAAAGAACATGTATGAATGGCCCATGGACATGGACAACAGTGTGGGAATTGACTGTGGGAGTTGGGGGTGAGATGGGTGGAGGAGGGCAAAGGGAGAAAAATTGGGACAACTGTAATAGAATTACAATAAAAAAATCTTTAAAAAGGAATAAAATAAAAATTCTAAAGAACAAAAAAATAATAATGCTTAGCACTTTCTTGCTGGTGGTATGCCTGTGGTTTTAAAGACACAGAGTGGGGCCAGACTTTTTCTCTCAGTTACCAAAAGGTCATAAAGCAGGAAAAATACTGCTGTATTTTTAAGTTCAAACAAATAGAAAACTTAATGGTTTCATATAAATGTTGAAACCTGTGAGGAAATTGAGTACTGTGGAGGAAGTACTATTCTGAATGAAATTAAAACATGAAAATATAACTTTTTTGGCCAATATTCGATATAGATTTTCTCCCAAAATGCATAGCTAGTGTCTTGTATTGATTGATGATTTCATTTTCCTCTCCAAATACCATTGGCATCCGGGGCCTCCTTCTGCCTCAGATGCTGTGCGTGCTCCTCAGAGTCATGGGCTTAGAACAGGTGTTGGTGGGGCTGCTGACGCCTTCTCCTTCTGGCCACCGTTTGCTCTAGCTTTTAGTTTTGACGCTACCGTATTTTACCTTGATAGCATATTTTCCTTAAATGTCAACCAATAACTTAATGTAGAAACTGTAATGTCCTTTTACAGGATTTTCAAAATTCAAGAATTTCCTAGACTTTGAAAAAAATTTGCCATATAACCATAGGATAGAATGGTGACATTAAAGTCATATCGAAAATAAAGACCCACTCATTTCTGGAAAAAAGAAATCTAGTCATATTTTGTTCCCTTTCTGCTTCCTTCCAGTGATGTCTCCTACTAGATTATGGAAGTAATCAATTACTCATCCACTTTTTTCACATACCTGGAAATTAAATTATTTTAAAAAGTTTTATAAATTAGCTCTTGTCTTTAGTGTTTATTAATTTATTTATAACTTTTCTTAAACTCACCTATCTATTTCTCTTTAAACATACTCTCTTTGTATATTCAGTCATAGTACAGATTATTTAGTTCCTCAGTTTACATTAGCAATCGACTGAATAGCAATTATTGAGTCAATATACCGCAATTTTAATCCCTCTTAAATTTGCCAATGCCAGATCCAAACTGCCAGTTTTGCAGATTTAGAAAGTGCTCATATTTTCCTCCCGTACAATCTACTAAAGATAACTATATCAGACAGTTCTAGATTAAATTAAACATGACATTCTCTATTTGGGGATTATCTTTCATTGTTTGAAAAAAATCATAATTCTGAGGAGTTATCTGTTGCAAATCTTGAAGGTTATGATTTGCAAGGCATCAAAGTATTTCTCAAAATATTTTCTCTATCAACCTACCATGGTGCCTGAAATCCATACTCTCATGGTTCCTATGGGCCACTTAACACTAGACATATAGACATATGTATAGATAATAGATATACGTATGTACATGTAGAGATAAATGTAGATTAACTTAGAGTATAGACAATGATAAATATTGCATCACTGAAAAAAATCACTTCAAATAACTTATCAGACAAAAGCCATGAGATGAAAAATGATAAACTGACAGGTCCTCATGTGGGTTTTTGTGCACGTGCGCACATGTGTGCATGCGTGTCTGCATGCATGTGTGTGCACAGGAGTAAAAACCTCGGAAAATGTGCGCCCTAAGGAATGTCGGTCAGGAGTGCAGCAACAAGGTGAGAGCAAGCCTGAGGAACAGACGGAGGATGATGGCGTCTGCCCTTTTAAACGTGTGAAAAGTCCAGGATTTGTTCATAAAGTCCAGTTTTACCTATTTAGTCACTCATGCCCAAGAATTGAAGGGGGCTTTAACAAATATAATTAAACTTGAAATAATTTTTCTTTATCTGGTCCAATAATATTTTAAATGGCACTCTGTACTTATAGATAAGTCATACACATGTTCATTGCTACATGTCTTGACTTTTTTTATTTTTTAAGATTTTAAAAAGTTTACTTTTAGACAGAGGGAGAAGAGGGAGAAAGAGAGGGAAAGAAACATCAATGTGTGGTTGCCTCTTGCTCACCCCCAACTGGAGACCTGGCCTGCAACCCAGGCATGTGCCCTGACTGGGAATCGAACCTGCGACCCTTTGGTTTGCAGGCTGGCGTCAATCCACTGAGCCAACACCAGCCAGGGCCATTTCTGTAGTTTTAATATTTGTAAATGTCAAATATAAATAAGTAGGTTGTCCATGTTCTTCTAGAAAGAAATTCTTTTAAATTTGAAAGCCAACTCCAAAAAGAGACTTTACTGTTGACAGGAAATATCTGTGAAGAAAATGGCCTGTTAGTTAATTTTTTAATGCTCTCATGTGCATTCACTTGTAGCCTTATCTAAGTTGACAATTTCCCAAATGCAGGGTCAGAAATTATATCAAATATCTCAGCATTGGACTGTCCTCTTTCCTTTTTCTCCTTTCTTCTACCCTGTGACCTCTTGTGTTTTCTAAAGTGTATGAGCTAGCAATTCTTACAATGATCATCTGTTGTGAAAAGGGCTTCTTTATTTATCAAAACAAAACTTCCAGGCTTCAAATTAACCCAAAAGGAAGAAAAGGGGCAACATTATAGACAAAGTATTTGGGAACTGGTGAATCCCCTTAGGTCTTGTTTTTGAATGGTTACTATATGGAAAATGAATCCAAATAAATCCATTAAATTCTTTGTTTACAGAAGTAGAAGATGATCATTTGAATTTTAAAGCATTATCAGAAGGAATTTTTATTACTTCACAACTGATTTACTCTGTATACTATGCCAGGCTATAAAAAGAACCTTCTTAAGACATGAGAATGAACTTGGTAAATATTGCCTAATATTTTCTTTGGCTCATTTCAGGGAGAGATACAGACTTGGCAAGAGGGAAGTTGGGGAGGACGGAGGACTTTAATGTAACCACCGTGTGCTTTGTTATTCTTTCAGGATCTCACGATTCCTTCAGTTTCTACATTGATGAAGCCTCTCCAGTAGGCCCTGAACAACCAGAAACTGTCCAGAATTTTGTCTCTGTTTTTGGAACTGTGGCCAAAAAGCTGATGCGGAAATGGTTAGCCACTCAAACTATGAACTTTACGGGTCAGCTAGGAGCCGGGATCCGTTATTTTGATCTCCGAATTTCCACCAAGCCCAGAGACCCCGACAATGAACTCTACTTCGCTCATGGCTTGTTCAGTGCCAAAGTCAATGAAGGCCTTGAGGAGATTAATGCATTCCTCACAGATCACCGTAAGGAGGTAGTGTTCTTGGACTTCAACCATTTTTATGGGATGCAGAAATACCACCATGAAAAATTGGTCCAGATGCTGAAAGACATCTATGGCAATAAAATGTGCCCGGCCATTTTTGCGCAGGAAGTCAGTCTCAAGTACCTGTGGGAGAAGGACTATCAAGTGCTGGTCTTCTACCACAGCCCTGTGGCTCTGGAGGTGCCCTTCCTCTGGCCCGGGCAGATGATGCCCGCTCCCTGGGCCAACACCACAGACCCGGAAAAACTGATCCAGTTTCTGCAGGCCTCCATCACGGAGAGAAGAAAGAAGGGCTCGTTTTTTATATCTCAGGTGGTACTGACGCCCAAAGCTAGCACGGTGGTCAAAGGGGTGGCCAGTGGCCTCAGAGAGACAATCACCGAGAGGTAAGTGCCCATCAAGTACTGGGGGAAGACGTTCAAATATAGTAGCACACATTCATACATCCTGTAGGTGATGGAGCTGAAATGCATACCCACGTGTACGAGTTTCCTGGGGCTGCCATAACAAAGCACCAGAAACTTGGTGGCTTAAAACAGAAGATATTTTTTGTCTGTGATCTCCAGAAGCTGGAATTCTGCAATTGAGGTGTCTGTAGGTTTGATTCCTTCTGAAGGCTGTGTGGGACAGTATTTTCCATGCCTCTCCCCTGCCTTCTGGGGACAGCTGGCAGTCCTCAGTATTCCTTGGCCCATTGCTGCATCACGTCAGTCTCTGTCTCTGCTTTCACCTGGCGTTCTTCCCAGGTGCTATCTTCTCTTCTTATCAGGAGCATGATCATATTAAATTAGTGTCTTCTCTAACACCCTCCTCTTCACCCAATTACATCTGCACACACCCTATTTCCAAATAAGGTCACACTTTCGAGTGTGTGGAATTAGGACCTCAATATACGTTTGCAGGACAAAAACCAACCCATGGCACCATGTATCATAGCTCACTTTTCCCCTTTGTGTAGCATTTTATAGATTACAAGCCCTTTGTCTACTGTTTATAGTCTTTTTATATACTTAGTTACATCGGATCTACATAACAACCCTGGGAAGTAGATACTCTCTTACCGATAAATATCGAGGTTCTTAGAAGTAACAGGTTTTGCCTAAGCTCACTTGGACAATGGAGGATGAAACAAAGGCTCAGGTGTGTCCCTTTACACTACACCATAAGCAAGAATCGGTCTCCAGAGAGGGGGCATCCATCCCATTGGTCAAGTCCAGCCATGCATGTGAAGTGTAATTATAGCTGCAATCACCGCGGATCTCTGTGGCTCTTTCCCATGAGTGTGATTGAACATGAAAACTTGTATATATTATTTATTCTTTTGACTTAAAGTATGAAACAATGGAAATACTGTCTGAAGATAAAATACAAGTTCTATCAGGACTCTGACCTTTAACATTGATACTTTTAATTATGATAAATGGACAAAGCATAACTGTGTTGCTTAGACTCAAGCTCATTGCAGGAAAAGACGAGAAGAGGAGGAGAAAAGATTTGTAGGTGAAAATAATCCATTTGGCCTTATAGCACAGCATGGAGGGCGGGAAATCGTAGGAGACAAGGTGTGTAGCAGGGCAGAAACACACCTGCAAGAAAGCTTTTAGCCAGGCTGCAGGGAACGTGATCCTGGGAGCAATGGGAGGGTGCTCGTAGTGACTTCACCAGGTCTGCCTTTAGATTGGTGACTGGCACAGCTTGGAGGATGGGTGGCGGGGAGAGAGGGAGTGCTTAAGAGGTGCTTAGACCTCTTAGAGCAACACAATGCAAGTTAAACTGAGGAGGTGAGCAAATACCAAGGCTATTTATGCAAACAGCAATATTAGGATGATTCAGTAGCTATTAAGCTATGAGGTATGAATGGGTGGAAGGATTTGAGAACACGATTTCTTCTTAAGTGGCAGGGGTGATAGAGACATTCACAGGGGGAGGAAACACAGACATGGGGATGTGAGGAGAAAGTTGGGAAGATATCATCAGGGTCACTAAATTTAAAGTGCTGGTAAGGCACTGAAGTTTATGTGGCCAATGGACTATAGGAATATAGGCCAACTCCTTTGGCGGTTATTGGCATTTTTTGGTAATCAAAGGCACAAGATAGTGGAGTGTAAAATTTCCTCCATACAAAAGCATAGCTTCCTTTTGTCATTCAGACATTAGTTGGGACCTCCCTGTTTCTTAAGATCTAAATAAGGTCTCTAGCCCTTCATAGTACACCTTGTGCATGTACAGAACCTTCCCTGAGATTTCTTATATCCTTGTGGTACGAGCCTGTTTGCCTCTAGGTTACATACATTGTTTTATGGATTAATTGTCCCCCAGGCCTTTCCACATCTCACTCTGGGTATCCTGAGCCATGCAGCTCACTTCTCACTCAGTTTCCACATTGGTTTGGAGATTTTGCTGAGGACCTAAGGAGACGGGGTGGTGTTATCACCATAACAATGTGCATAATTAAAAATTGAATTTTAGACTTGTCTGTAATTACAAATCTTCTAGCCTAGACTATTTTCCTCTGATCACACCCATACTACTTTTCACCCCAGCTTCTATCCCCCCACCTCCTTCTCCTTCTCTCATCTCTTTTCTTCCCCTACCCCACATTGCCTCGGAGATTCCAAACTCTTCCCTAGACTATTACACCAAACTCTTCACCTCTTTGCTGGCCCCAAGCCTTTGCTCAGCGAGTCTCCTCCAAGTTTTCAGCAGAATACGAAGACTTCGAGCACCACTTTCTACTAAAGTTAATTGTTCCAGCAAATAACTTACCATCTCTCTTATGTACTTAAAAATGAGGGAGTTATATCATATACACATAAGAATGTCTTTTCAACTTGACCCCATAGGCATCGCAGATTTTGAGGAATCCCTGAGGGTCCACCATAGGTAGAAAAGAGGTAGGTGGGGCTTGGGGACCAACCAGCTCCACCTTTCTCCGTTCTTTCTACACCAGGGATGGAAGCAGCTTCTTTTCTAATGTTTATAGACTGGGCATGAAAGGAGTCTTCCCACAGTCCCTCCCGCTTCACTTGACTGCACTTAGAAAAACACACATTTTCATACAACATACCTGCTTTGCACTTGACCAAGAGCCACACCCTGATTTTACCTGTGTAAGGAATAGCCTTTGGGAAGTTAAGGACAACCTACCCAAGGAATAAATGATTTTTGCTTTTCTCTCTTATGGCATTTCACGAAGTTTAGGACTTTGCAACTTGTAAGTTGAACTGCTTTTTGGTTATTTATGCTCTAGTACAGTGTTACTAAAGTAGGATTTGGGTGGGGGGGGGGAGATCAAATAAGGTAGAAAAGTACTGGAAATGGCCCTGGCTGGTGTGGCTCAGTGGATTGAGTGCGGGCTGGGAACCAAAGGGTCGCCAGTTTGATTCCCAGTCAGGGCACATGCCTGGGTTGCAGGCCAGGTCCCCAGTGAGGGCCATGTGAGAGGCAACCATACATTGCTGTTTCTCTCCCTCTCTTTCTCCCTCCCTTCTCCTCTCTCTAAAAATAAATAAATAAAATCTTAAAATAAATAAATAAATGACAGCAAACTTTTA
>PVJI01015725.1:0-40295 GCA_004026765.1 Micronycteris hirsuta
GTAGAGACCTGTTATTTTACATTAACAATGTGTGAGCTACAATATATTAAACTGATATAGTATGTTTCAGAGTGTACTGTTTATGAGCAAGGACACAAAAGATGATAAAGAAAATCCAGAATGTGGAACTCAGAGTCACAAGATAGAAAAGAAGCTTTTCAGGCAAATCTTCTGGACTTTACAATAAACTATAAATAATATTCTCAGTGAAATAAAGATGATAAAGTAGTCTTTAAAGAAAAAGACTATAAGAAATATTTATAGAGCAGGAAAAAGTTCTTAGTAATTAAAAATATGACAGATTTTTTTAATTCTGTAAAGGAAAGATGATAATGTCAAATATGTCTCCCAGTAAGTTGCAGGAGAGTGAAAGCAATGGCCAGGAAGTGAGGAGGAGAGGGAGGGTGGTAGGGGAAGAGAGATGGAAAGATAGAGAGCACAAGGGGAAATGAAGACAGAGGAGGACAACAGGAAGAAAGAAGAGAATAAAAGAACTAGGGGATAAGACAAGGAAGCTGAGAGGTGAATGTAAGAATTTCCAGAAACTCTATTGTGGCAATCATTTCCCAATTATGGTTATATATCAAGTCCTCATATTGTACACCTTAAACTTACACAATGTTATGTGTCAATTTCAACTCAATAGACGCTGGGGGGGGGGGTGTCATTTCCAGGGGAAAATAAAGAACAGAGAAACTGTAAAAAAGGAAATTATTTTAAAACAAAACCTACACTTATATATTCTAAAACAAAAGGAAATCAGTATCCTTTAAACAGCACAAGCAAAATAGGTGTAAAAAGATCTACAACAAGGAACATCCTTAGACAATTTCAGAACAGGGAAAAGAGATGATCCTGAAAAGATTAGGTTATATAAAATGAGTCAGAAATAACAACATCATCATCAGTCTTCCAAAAGTCACACCATCATGAATGCTGGAAGGCAGTGAAACATGGCCTCCTCATTTCTAAAGCCAAATTATTTCTGACCTAAATGTGATATTGATCCAAAAGATTAATTAAAAAAAAGTAGGGTACAGCAAAAAAGGTTTTTTGACATTCAAAATGCCAACATTTCACCTCATAAACTCAAAATCATGAAGCTATCTGAGGGAATACAGCAAGGAGGAATAGGGCATGTAATTTGAAAAGCTAGAGATTTCAGGGGAAAGGTAAAAGGGATTCCCAAAGTAGCACTTCTGCAAATCTTAGCAAGCAATCATAGCTGAGGAAAAGAGATTGTGTCAGATTTGTGAGTTCATCAAAGAAAAATAAAATTGGTACAAATATATTAACTGATAAGATTGACTGTGGAAAATTGTAATGAAAGGCATTTTACGGAGCTCTTGGAGAACATAAAAGTACCAAAATGTCATAGATTAAAAAAAAAAAACAAAACTAAGCAAATGAACAGAAAATAAAATGAGGCAATTATCAAATCAAAAAATGTAATGATTCTTAGCTGAAAAATAAAATTTTGTACAAGAACAGAAATATAAATGAGGTATACTACTTGGCTTAGCAGTTAACCTTTTTTACATAATCATATCAATGGAAAGAGTAACTTTGAATTCAACAACAAATTTTAACACCACCATACACAGGTAAAGAAGCAAGAAAGTGGGATATGAAAGAAGTAAAATCTATAATTAAAACATGAGGAAGTCAATAGATAATGTCCAAAAAGGACAAAGTAAAATATTGTACTATTTAATTATTTAGCTATATGAAGGTAAATGCCAGAAGAAATAACCAAATCACTAGAAGATAATGTCAGGAGGGTGGGGGGTATGATCATTTGCCATTTTAAACTATAATTATTTATTTAATGAAAAAAAAATTAAGAATAAAGGTAAATGCAACACTCCTACCAAAAAACTCACCACGGCCTGAACAAATGTGATAATCTCATAGCGTACAAACAACACTCCACAATTTATAAATTTTTGAAAAGACTCTACTTATCATCTCTTGAGAATTGTGATGACAGGTACAGCTCTGAGGCCTTTGAGAATATGTGAAAATACAGACTAAAATAAAATTCAGGTAATTCTATTATATATTCCCTTTAATGAGCTCCTATGCCACAATTCTCATTTGAAACTACTGGATTGTCTTAATGCTGACATTTAGAATTTTTTGTATTACAAAAAAGTGAAGACATGTGTTTAGATACCAAGATGTCCCAGGTATGCTGAAATCCAGTTTTATTTTAGATTGCTTTTGGTCCCTTTACTTCAATTCCATAACTCACAATGTGTTAATAATTGATTTGTGTTGTCCAAATGCTGCTGGTAGCCTAGTGAAAGATTTAATATTGTTTATTGCCAAATATGTCTCCAAAATTTTAATCCCCTTATCTCTCCACTACTCATTTGTAAAGCAGGTTAATGTAATGCAATATTGAAGTCAGAGTGAGTCAATGCAGAAACAGTTCTGAATAAGAGGAAGGAAGCTTGTCAGTTGTTGGGAGTCTTAGCAGAATAACTTAAACTACTTTCCCAAACTGTAAAGGATGCTCAGACTTAAAGCTTTTTGGTTGCAAGGGGTTTTTGGGAGGTGGTGTTTGTTTAATACCTGTGAACCAGATTTTGTAAGGGAATTTATTTAATGTGTCTAATTTGTTGGAACTTAAATTTTATTTCAAAGTAATTAGAATAGAAAACTAGTAATGAAGGGAACTAAGATTCTAGTCCCAATTCTATAATTTATTCAATATATTCAACAAACACTTAATGAACACCTCAAAGTCTTGTCTTGACTTATCATAGATGTGTTAAGTAGATGGCATACAAGATCCACTCCCTAGTAAGGTCAAATTATCTACTATATGAGTTTATAGGTTTGCAACAAAATTTTAAGCCCTTGATTAAAAATTGTCAGACCTTTAAAAACTCCCTTTCATGAAAATTACATATTTAGAGAATGACTGTTGCAAAGTATAGACTCAATATCATCTACAGCCTTGATTTTAACTACTACACATAACCACATTAACCCTGAGAAATGAAGGCAAACAAAGCAATTAGTGTTCCTCCAGAGTTAGATGTGACCTTAGCCACCTGTCTTTTATAAACTAAACATTTGGAATATTAACTCCTATTGTTATTACTCAAGGAGGAGGTATTGATAAGGCAACAAAATCTGCATTGAAACACACTCATGTTTTGAGGCTGTTTCAAGGGTTCTGTTTGTCTACCCGGCCCTTACGGGCATATTCCTACACTAATCCCTGGACCAGTTATCTTATTTCTTGTCTCTGTACTATTACTTATCTCTTAAGGCATTTCTCTAAAGCTTTTAGAATGGTACTGAGTGCTAAGGTAATAAAAGTAATAAATATGATAAAAAGGCAGGAACTTTCACACATATGAGGAAAATCACATAAGTATATATATATATATATTTGTATCTATTAATAAAAGTCATGGAGAGAAAGGAAACAAGCTATCTATTCATTAGCTCCTGCAACGTTTTTAGTCTATTCTGGTAAATTTTGCTCAGTTGAGGAGCACTGTGAAAGCTAGTAGATTTAAAAATTCTGGCATTCATAATAAGTAGGAATGGAGAAATTCAGTTGCTTAATTATAGACTTTTGAGTTAAGGAAATGGATTGCATCACAGCGGTTACTGTTATTTTATTTAAGACAGAAATTACAGTGCACAAAAATTCAGTTCAACTCTGTTGGTATAGTCTCTCCCCTCCCTACCTAAAATAACTACATTGATTTGCATCCAGTAGAGCAATTACTAAGACTTCAATTTTCCTGTTATGTGAATACAGTATGACCTTCTCTCTAATTAAAACCACTTAATATATTTTCAATGTCTCTTGCATTCCTATTGAATCCAAAATAACAATCATTCTTTGATCCTACTAGGATTTTCTTTCTTTTTCTGTCTTCTAACTCCACACTAATTAGTTGTTTTCTTTTTTTTTTTAGCACACACCAAATTTTCTTCTGCCCACTAATCTAAACACCAACACTCAATGACATAACCAGCGAAGGCCATATTTGAATTTTATTTTTTTCCCTTATTTAAGTTTGCTCTGCTTCGCTTCTCTCAAAATTGTTCTAAAGATTCAACCCAATCCCAGACAAAATCCCATTGGGCTATTATGTAGAAATTGGCAAGCTGATTCTAAAATTAATATGGAAATTAAAAGGACCTAGAAGAACCAAGTCAATTTTAGTAATGGAGAGAAAAGTTGGAAGATTAGTAGCTACCTGCTTTCAAGATCTTCTATAAAGCAACAGTGTATTGAACTCAAGATGGACAAACAGATCAATGGAACAGAAGAGAATCCAGAAGTAGACACACACATATATAGGTAATAATTTTTTTTAAATGCACCCAGGAAATTCAGTGTAGAAATGATGGTCTTTCCAAAGATTTCTTAGGTAAAACACCAAAAAATATTATCTATAAAAGATAAAAATGAAAAACTGAGCATTACTGAAATCCAAACAACAGTGTGATGGTAGCCAGAGGGAAAAAGGGGTGGAGGCTAGGGGGAAGGAAGGGGATGGGCAAAGGGAGAAGAAAGAGGAAGAAAGAGACTTTGCTTGGGGTGATGGGCACATGATTGGGTGTACAAATGAGGTTCTGTTGAGTTGTACACTTGAAACCCATATGGTTTTCCAAACCAATGTCAACCAATGAATTCAATTTAAAAAAAAAGAAATCAAAACTTTTCTACTACAAAAGATATTGTTAAGAGAAGGAAAAGACAAGCTATGTAGGCTGGGGAAAAAATACTGGTATGTCACATATCCAACAAAGGACTTATATCCAAAATACTTTAACACTCAAAACTCAACAGTAAAGAAATAAACCATTTTTAAACGGGCAAAATATTTGTATGAATACTTCACCAAAGAAGGTACAGATAAGGTATACAAATAATAAGCAACAAAAAGGTCCCAATATTGTCAGTCATTAAGGAAATGCAAATTAAAATAACAATGAGATACCACTATACGTACCTAATAAAATGGGAGAGGTTGGAGATTGAAGAATAAGATTAAAAATTGACTTTCCAGTGTTGTCTATATTGTGGAGAAACTAAAATTCACAGTTTGCTAGTGGAAATGCAAAATGGTACAGCTACTCTCAAAAACAGTTTAGCAGTTTCTAACTGAATGAAATATACACTTACCAATGACGGTACATCCTCTTTAATCTTCGATCTGCTCCTCAGTCACCCACAACTGTATTTAGTGTTTAACTTTGACTTCACATATAGATATCCCTAAAGGCTAAGTTACTGGCCCTTTTTTTCTTATACTCTACTTTTTAAATATTCTACTTTCTTCTCAGGCAATCTAATATACATCTATGACTTCAATAAACATCCAATTACTGATAATTTTCAATTTATAGCATTTTTTACCTCTTTTACATGTTCAAATCTACATATCTGAAGGTTTCCTTGATGTATCAAATATATCAAAGTCACCAAAACCTCAACATATCCCCAAGGACTCTACTCTAAAGCTAGTCTTCTTTGATGTTTCCTCGTTCATTGAATGATACAACCATATATCCAGTCTCTCAAGACTGAACAAGAGTCAAAACTCTCTCTTTTACCACCCTTCCTCTATACCCTACCAATCACCAACTCTGATGATGTTTTCTTTAATTACCTATAATTCATCCTCCCATTACTTCCCAATCATATCTGAGCCCACATCATATTTCCCCAAAACCACAGCTAGACCCACCTAACTCCTGCCACCGTTCTCCCTTCATCTGCTATGTCTTCCTCAGTCCATTCTCAAAACAGTACATGACATTTCCTTTTAAAAAGGAAAGTCTGATTTCAGCTTTCTTCTGTTTTAACCCTTCTTCAATAGATTCATATCTTTTTTATGATGAAATTAAAAATTTTAATATGGCCATGTCCCTCTGTAATCTCTATTTCTAGCCTCAGTTCCCACTAATCTTACTTGTTCTCTCCATAGTAAGTTACTTGGAAGTGCTGAAATTTTTCACATGCTGTTTCCTTTTACTAAGTTGCATTTTTTTCTTCTTTGCTCCTACTTTTTTGAATGATCTCTTATTTACTATTCCAGTCTCAAATCAAGCAGATTTTTTTTGAAAAGGCTTCACTAACTACTCATTCTAAATTAGGTTCTCATGTTATAATTTTTCATAGTTTAAAATACTTTCCTTCACAGCAATTTCCCAATTGAAATAATGGATTTATTTGTGACTATTCTTAATGATTGTCTTCCTCCTTATGCTATAAGCTCTATAATGGTTGGCTTTGCCAACCATTGTTACCCCTAGTACTTATCCAGTATCTGGTACAATAAATATAATACAATAAAGGCTCAATAAATATTTAAGGTATAAATACATCCCTATATTATAGATACAAAAACTGTAACTTAGAGAGAGAATTAAACTGGCTTCTAAGCCATATTTCTAGAAAGAGGAAGAAGTGGGATTTGAATCCAAGTATGCAGAACTCTAAAGTCTATTCACTTATGCAGCTGAACTATTCCCTTCATCATAATTGTCTCAGCTCATCTAGTCAAATCCATAGGCCAACTTCGGACAGGCTTGCCTGTCTTTTTTTCTTCACTTTCAACAGCTTTAACAGTTTCAACCACCAATTATTATTATCTCTGTACAGTGTCAACTGGCTGAGCCAACAGTATCTACTCCACTTAAGCAACGGTAAAATTCTAGATGACTGATGAGAATGACAGCCAGAATATAACATATATGATTTACATGTAAGCATGACCAGTGAATCAAAATCTTTTTAAAGAGTTAAACTTATTCTCCATTTTGTTTAACAGCTGGCAAATCTACAGTTGGCAACTATGAGGGAAATGTTTGCCACACGCAGGTGGTAAAAGAGAATTAAATTACAAACACATGAAAATGTGGTTTTCAGCTGTTCCACGGTGCTACTATGTTGGCCAAGAAAGAAGTGGAATTTCTGTTGGCGTGAATTTTTTGAGATTTTATATTTGAATTAAATGAGTTCCAATTAGAGGCAAAACTAACCCTCAAAAAAATACAGATTTTCCCTTTATGTTTCTACTATTTCTTATCTAGACTTAGAGTAGAGTTATTGAATTATAATGTTAGATGACTTGGCTAAGTTTAACCCCTAAGCATTTTGACAAAGGTTTTATCAGAATTTTTAAAAACAAAAAATGCTGAAGTAATATTGCCTATAACCCATCTGGTAGGAAAATATAAAATTCTTATAAATATGGAAAATTATCTGTCTGTAAACATGAAAAGTTAATTTTAATATGATAGAACCGTGTGATAAAAAATGTTAATGCTTTGTGGGGTTTTTAAAAAATTATCTTGTATTACTTTTCATTTCCTTTATTTATATTATGAGATTTGGAATAGTGTTTGCTCAACTTTTGTTAAAAATATTTTGTTGCCATGCCTCATCACTCCTACCCTGGGTGGCTGAAAAAAAGGAAATATGATTTTTTTAATTGGGTAAGAAGAGTTAAAATAAATCAAATTGCAAGTTAAAGTGCAGACTGTCCAGCATGTATCCAGCCATAGAATGTAAAGAAGGTACAAGACACAGAAACATTGCACATAGGACATGATGCCTCAGTCTCCTCCAAAGTAGGCACCTTGGGACCTCACACAGTTCTCCCAGCATCTCTTCCATTGTTCAATTCACTCTGCAAAAGCCTTTGTTGGAATCACCATCAGCTGCCCTGTCATATTTTCCTGAATCTCACCAATGGTCTGAAATCTCTACTCTTTAAAAGGTGATTTTAGTTTTGAAAAAAGCCAGAGTTCACCGGGTGACAAATCTATGCTGTAGGGGGTTTGAATCTCCTGGGTGACTTGATGTTTCATCAAAAACTCTGGACAAGACAGGATGCATTAGCAGGCACGTTGTGGTGATGAAGCTGTCAATCACCAGTTACCCATAACTGTGGCCTTCTGAATCATTTGAATGGTTTCTGCAGAGGAATGTTCAAGCTTAACACAAAATTGGATGCAGATTCGTTGCTCTATTTGCTCAGTCATTTTGAATGTGATGGCCACACAGTACACATGCTCACTCAATGGCATCTATTGCCCCCACTGACTAGTACAGTGAAGTTGTCATTGTTCATGAATGCAAATTCCAGTCCACTCTCCTTGGTTGCCACATTACATCAATGTCACACAAACTGTTCTCATTATATTAACAATAGCTGGACTTTTTCCAGATAGACCTCATATATGATTTAATACAATTAATATAATATAATGTAACATAACATAATACTTGTGAAATGTATGAAATATATAAAGGTAGGTATTTCTTTAGCTTTATTGTAAGAATTAAGAAAAAACAAAAAAACTTATCCAAATCTATTCTAACCAAGTCATATCAATTTCATGAAATTATTGGTCTTAAAGAGTAATTCAAATTTCCCCTTTCCCCTAAATCTCTCACTCTTAATTACATCAGAGTATTTGCATAGGGTATTATCAACCTTCCTGAATACTACTTTAAAATGATGAAACAGTAGTGACTCCTCTCAGTTCATGATTATTCCTGGGCCCTTATTTCTCTTGCTTACTTGGAAGCTGGAGTCCAAAGAATATATTATGCATTGGCCTGGTTCTCCAAACAAAATGAACACCCAATTACCAAGACTCAATCCAACCCCACTGATGTTCCTCTCCTGTCACCAAAATTGGGGGCCTAATTCTATGAGACACCTTATACTGTTACATCAAAAACAAGGATTTCCCCTTCCAATAGTCTTGATCACATCTGGCATTCGATATCTTCTCCAATAGATTATCTACCATCAGCTTTTCCCTTCCCTTCTAATGAATTGCTTTCACTCAACAACCTTTTACAGATCACCTTCTTGGTCCCAGGCAGAGTTAGACATGCCCCTGACAATGAACAAGGTAGAGACTGTCCCTCTCCCTGGCCAAGATTAGACAACCTATATGAACACAGACAGCAGACGATTACAGGGTGGATGTTGTCATCTCACACATCATTCACAACTTGCATGTGTGCTTCCCCTGCGGGTGCTTTCTCAAAACACTATTTCAACAACTATTTTAAAAGTTTTTTTTAAATACTTTAAAGATAAGTTTTACAGGCGTATGTTAACAATATTTTTACAACATCTTCTGGAATGCCACAAAAGTAAAGGAAAACAGTAATTTCTCATAGCCATTAGTATGATTTAGAGAAGCTTCTGCAATTTCTTTAGGAGGGTGAGGGGGGCTGTGGTTAAGTTTTAGTACTTTTTGTTTCCCCATTGACTCCTGTAGTTTTATGACAATTCATTTAAAAGTGTTAACTTCATCATCTTTGTTCCCCATGAAAAAACTGTAGGGAAGAGTTTTGTGGAAGAGTTATATAATATTGTGGTTCTCAGCCCTTACGAGATCAGAATCACTTGGGCAGCAAACAGAGCATGATAAAACAAACCCTGTCCAAACCCTTCGTTGGCAACGGTATTTCTTAAAAGCACTCTCAGCAACTATGATGTGCACTCTCAATTAAGTTTTAACCTGCAATTCAAACATAACAGTCACTATGGATTTCTGCACTATCCTCTAATGTCCTTCCCAATTTTTTATTTTCTGCCCTATGCCCGGAGTTTCATGCATATTTTTAATTGATAGAGTATACATTATTTAATCATTTCAATTTGTCCTTTTGCAGGACACTTACAGAGACACTTCATTTTTGCTGTTTTTCAGATAACTGATTTTTCAGTTGTTCCCATTCTAGTGTCCAAACTGCATGAAAAGTGCAGCCTAGATCATTTCTGACTTTTGCAATAAAACATTTCATTGCTGCCTTAACTTACACAATGTTATCCCAGAGCCTATTTTGACAAGCATTGCAGGTTTCACATTGATGTTTCTAGCAATCTGAAGGGAAATGTTTCCACCAATTCAAGACCCTTGTTTGCAGATTTCCCTTTGCTCCCAACAAATGGCAGCACATTTTCTGTCAGACAGAAAACAACTAGCCATTCTAGTAGTATCAGAACCTGCAGATGGGGAAAGTATTGTTCAAAAGAAAATCATTTTCAGGAAAAAAAATTTTTCAGGGACACATACAAAAGCAAATTTACTTATGTGCTCTTTATATGTGGAATGGAGGCATGAAACCCATTTATATTTAGTAAGTAAATAGAAGCCTTTAAATGTCTACTTGTTACATATGAAAAATCAGTAGAGCAGTGGTAAAGGTAAAGAGAAAAAGAGGGTATAACAGAAAAAGAATAAGAAAGGGAAGAACAAAGCAGCACCTAAGAGAAAAGGAAGACATCTCAAGAGATTAAAGGAGAGGAGGACGCTGTCCCGAGAGGAGTCGAGAGCCACCTCGTCTTGTCAGGTGGTGCAGGCCGTGCCTCGCTCGGGGCCCCTGGACAGTGCGCATCGGACAGAAACCCCTGGCTTACGCACTAATTCCCTGTATCTTGGGATCAGGTTTCATACTCTAAAAAAGGGTCATATTTTTAAAAAACGTGTACAAAGTTACCTGTGGGTTTGCCAAAGTCTAGAGCAATGAACTAGGGAGGAAAAAACTGAAGAGAAAAGCATATGCCAGAGTGGTAATGGGGACGGGGAGAGAGAGGAGCTTCAACAAGAGGAATGAGAGGAGAAAAAAGAGAACAAAATAGGCCACTGTGTCTTTGCAATGCTTTTCCTTCCACCTGGAATGACCTTAGACCCCTTGTTCAACCTGTGAACACTCTTTCACTAAGTGTCAACTCAAATATCGTCCTTGACGGGAAGCCATTTGTGACTCTCTGGGCAGAAATGGTCACACCTATACACATACACACACTACATTTATCTGTCCTATCCTCATATTTTTGTCCTATCTCCCCATTTGTTATGAGCTCCTTAGTGATAGAAACAAAGCCTTGTTTGTGACCTCAGTATATGATATACTTAAATGAGTAGCGCTTGCTTGGTAGAATGCAATATGCAAAAGTAATTGTACACACTATGGCATAAACTAGAAGGCAGAGTGCAGAGTGCAAGGAGCCTAAGTTTTTGACAGGTTTAGACAGACTGACTTTAGTTCCAAGATGTGATCTTGAGTATTTCAGTTAATCAATTAATCCCAGGTTTCCTCATCTCTGAGGTGGGGAAAATGACTACTTACATCGTAGGGTTATCAAAAATTATATTAAGTATAGTGTGAGTAATGTCCACACACACATTGAAAATTTTTCCCATTACCAACAAAATAATTTTGTAATTAATTCATAGAGACAGTTGAAAGCTGATTAGTGGTTTCATGGGGCTCAGAATAGGAAAGAGTGAGCAATTGCTTTGGGGTGTTAAAAAATGTTCTAAAACTGGATGTGGTGATATTTGTAAAACTCTGTAAACTTACTAAAAGCCATTGAATTTTACTCTTAAAATAGATGAATTTTATAGTTTGTAAAGTATATCTCAGAAAAGCTGTTTGGCTTCTACTGTTCCAGGGCATGGGAAGAGGAAGTGTGTGGGAATTAAATGAAACAAGATTGGCCATGATAATTGCATAAACTGGGTGATGAGCGCCTGGAATTTATTAAGTTTTTGTTTTAAATTTTACATATATTTGAGAATTTCCACAATAATAATAATTTTTAAATATTATAATTAATGAAAAGTTTATAATTTTAACATTATTAAATTTACCTAGTTCTTTAAACTAAATATAAAGTCTCATTTCTTAACATATATAGCACTGGTAAGAAATAAGAGCATGGATGAATGGGAGGCATACACCAAAAACATCCCAGCTGTCACTGAGAAGCACCGGTTAGTTGGAGGGTATTCTTACATTTTTGCAATTAGTCTTGATGTTACCTATTATTTTGCTTTTGCTAAATTGTCAAGATGGGGTTTCCTGTTTTAGTTAAAATTCAACATAAATTTAGAGCTAGTAGAGGATACTGAAAACAGAAACCATAAAGAATCAGAATATGTATACTCAATGTGCTCCAACCTAACTTTTGCCCATCCTACTCACATCAGTTTTCTACTAAAATGTAAACCTCTACTTGAATTTCTCTGAATATCAGTGTGCAAATCAGTCACACACAAAAAGGTAGTAAAAACTTAACTCCCCTTCTCACCTTCATTTTCCACATCCTATTGATGAACACATTCTATTAATTATGCCACTTAACATTTTCATATGCATTCCCTCTTCTCCATTCACAAAACACTTCCCTGGTTCTGCAAATCACATCACCTTTCATGAAGATAACTAGTATCTTCTCCAACCAGCATTTCACTTGTCTCTTTTCATGTCCTCTACAGCAGTCACTCATCCGCTTTTCTTCTTGGAAATATCATGAAACATGTTCACAAGTATACTACCAGGTTTTATCAAAACTGAAAAAAAAAGCATATAGGTGAAGTATTAAAGTAATTTATTCATGGTTATAACTATTACTAATACCTCAGTAATGGTCACTTTCGAAAGGCCAATCTGTAAATAGATATAGGTATCTTAGAGTTCCAGGCCAAGGGTCCTTTTGCTGTTTCTTCCAATAAAGCAATCCACAAAATAAATGAGTAGCATTATTAATAAAGAACATGGCCTAATACAATGACCAAATCATTTTCCGTTTAAATTTTTCTATGGCTCTTCATTGTATACAGACTGAAATACACATTCTTTAACAAACTGTATAATTCCCCCCTGCCCCATAACCTCAACTCCCTCATCTGGGCTCTGCCCATATCTTTTCCGTGGACCCTGGTCATCCCAATCCAATTCTACACTCCAGTCATACTGAACTGCTTGAACTTCTCTGATTTCTTGTTGTGTCTCATATTTTTAGAACTCCAAAACTAGTTGTAAATGTATTGTTTTTAAAAATGAGGGCACTAAAAATTCACATGTGCAAGTTGTTAGTAAAAAAAAAATATTCTGCATTATATATAACATGGAATAATGGAATTCTGAGGAAATTCAAAGGCCTAATGATCAACCAACTTAACTTAATTTTAGATATCTTTACCACAGATGAAATTATTATGTATTTCTTCTCCTAATTCAAAAATTTGCTTCTGGATCTAAAATCTGTACCGTCTAAGCATAGCACACATTAAACCATCCTATCTGTAAGAACAATGAAGTAACTATTAGACCATAATGTGCAGTATGATGTGTTACACTAACTAGCCATAGTTACTCACAAAATAGTACATTTTTAAGAAATACACATGACTTTTTCTGTAATTTACTTCAAAACTCTGAATTTCATAATATTTAAAAGTACTTAAAGTATAAATATCTTCATAAAATTATTTGTGTAAGAAAAGCATAAATGAAGAAAGAGAGGCGAAGGAAGAAGAAGAAACAAAGTTGCAGTTACTGATCTAATTGCCAGATCTAGATATTTGGTTTTGCCAATATTTTATTTAAAAATGCTAACAATTTTATTTTATAAACTAGTACAATGAAAAGAACATAACGCTATTTATGATACTTCTAAGAATTAATAAATAAAAGGTACCAGTCTTCTAAACTCTTTAAGGAGTCTACATACACAATGATTTAAGACTAGGGGTTGTAAAGACATAAATTTATTGCTCTGCAAATAATGAGAATAAGTTGGGAGATCTTGGGGCAGTGGAAGAAAAGGAAAAGAAGAAAAAAATATAGAAGCATGATAGACAGAAAGAGGTTAATGTAGTTGTTTGAAGCAGAAATGTTCTATGAGGTGAGATAAGCATTTAAAAAAATCAAAAAAGAAAAAAAAAAAAAAACCCCACTTCTGGAATGTCAAGAAAATCCCAGCTGGTAAGCAGGCTACATTAGTTCTCAAAAAAATTTCCTACAACCATCAAATTTTAAGGGGGCCTTTTGTGTATTTGCTACATATCAACAAATAATACATCACTCAACACTTAATCTAAGGGGTGATACAATGGGAACAGAATTTGATGGTTTATGGGTAAAATTCTATTGATTTGATGGTGGATTATCAACCCACTCAACTCAGAATTATATAGAGTTCTGTCATAAAATATTATTATTAACAAGTTATTATATTATAATCCTGTAAATATATTCCCACTTACAATAGATTAAAATAAATATGATAGTATTCATACTTCATTCATAAAGATTTTGAGAAGAAATACCAAGTATAAACAACATTTTCTCTGGATGGTATATCTATGAGAAATACTGTTTTTGCATTCCTTCTTCCCATCCAAATGGAATTTTTTTCATAAAAATTTTATTTTGCACTAGAAGAACTATAATTTTATGTGTCCATGAACATCTTAATTAAATGGATGTAGTAGGAGATAAAGTGCATCACCACAATAGTTCCATGATTATTCTAATTACTAAAGCTATGCTGCTGTGATATTTCCAAATAAGGATATATATGTTCTTATTTAGAAATACATATATATAAGAATATTTTATATATATATGTGTGTGTGTATCCTCTTATTAGTTTTACACTTTCTTACAACCAGAAAGAAGATAAAGAAATTTTGAAAAGATAATCTATTGACAACAGTTTAACTTTAAGCTAAAATTACCTTAGTTTTCCAGTGAAAATGTTATTGGTCATTAACTGAATGAATTGATGGATATCCCTTACCTTAGGTGATTCGTAGTTTTAAGTGCTTACGTCTACCAGGTTGTTGCCATATTTCTCCCACCCCAGTGTCAGCAACAATCACCATTTATTTGTAATTGTGTTGTAAAGGATGGAAATGAGTGAAAGTACTAGAAAACTGCCGTTGCTCTGCTGGACAGAATCTGTACTCTAAACTTTTATGGCTGTGTGCAATGAAGACTATATTATTTTCTTGAGCAGAAATAGGAGAAACAGTGTCAAGCTGTCAACAGTGGAAAAAATAGAGATGTCATTTTTTAGTAACTTAGGAGACGGGAACACATCTTTTCTCAGGTAACGTGTGCCTGCATATGTGTAAAATTGGGGGAGAGAAGAGAGACAAAGGTGTCAAAATTACAGGACATTTTTTAAAAAGCCACTCAAATTCTAAATTTTAATAGCTATTATTTTTTTCTTTCTCAGGTCTATAATGCTCTCATAAGACTTTAGCATTCCACCCACTATTCCTTCAAACTGAACACCAACCTTTACTTCAGTAATTGGAAAATTCTTACTCAATCTAGAAAATTCAGCTCAAATTTTACCTTTTGGATGCAATCTTTGCAGATTGCTTTAGGCAGACTTTCAGGATCGTACTTCCATTCAACCAGATGACCCCTATAAGACAATTATCTTCTTTTAAAATAGACTGTACATTTCTTGAGCATAGACACAATATAGTTTATCTCTGTTATTCCAAAGACCAAGCAAAATAAAAATTCTTGAAAGATAGATCTTGAGAGTACAGTTTTTGATTCTAAGACTCTAGTACTTAACTAATTTGGGGAACATCAGCAAAAATAAGGGAAACTTTCTAAACCTTCAATTATTTATCTTAAAAATAGGAATGATGATAAATACTATTGTTACCAAATTAAAGTAGGGGTTTGGCCACCCAATGCCTCCAATGGACAAATTCTAGAGGCAAAGTCTTATGAGAAAGGAAACAGGTTTTTTATTCAGATGCTGCATAACCTGAGGGAACATCAGACTCTTGTCTCAAAGCCCATGCCCTCTGGAAAACCCAAGTTAAAACCCAGCCATCCCCAGCCACACCAAAACAGAAGGCAGTGTCCAGAGTGCTTCCTCCCATTTAAAGTACCATACTTTGGGAACCATGGGCAGTCATTTAGCAGTCATTCAGGTATGGTCGTTGTCCAGCTTCAGGCTCCCTCCTGGAACTTATGTGTGGGGCCAGCATCACCATTGGCCATGCTACTAACTGGACCACAAGGTCCCACAAATGCACCAGCCAGTACGTAATACAGGCGAGCAAGCCAGTGTCTCTTCCTTTCCCTGGGTTTATATTAGTGCATGTGTGGGAAAGACCAGGTGCTTTTTCAGAATGCTCAATTAATTTTCCAAACTTCTACACACTCTGGGAGAGCCTGCATCTATCACGAGCAATTCCTTCTTTCCCCAGGCTAGAATTACAGGCTTCTTTGGTTCAAAGCACTACCCCTTGCCACATTTCTGACCTCTGTGGCGCTTGTGCCTGACATCACCTCGTCCCACCCCCAATTAGATACCAGAGGGGAGTAGGAGGGCTTTTCCCCTCCGGAACTACATTGCTAGCCTTGCTCACGCTCAGTGCAATACTTCTTCCTGCTACCATCTTGCCTGGGGGTTGGGGACCTGCTGCCAGAAGCAGGATGCTTCACACTAGGGGCATTGCATTTGTAAGGCATGAGCTCGATTACCAGGGCAACGCAGCCCCACTTGCTGCTTGCTCCCATAACCCCAGGCAATCTCCACTAGCAACCCTCCTGTTCCCTGCCCACCAACTGCTCCCAGTGGTGTAGGCAAGCTATCAGAATCACTACTTCATAGAACTGTTGTGAGGATTAGCGAAGATAATATTTCTAGGACACTTGGGGCAGGTCCTGGCACATAAACACACAAGTAAGTACTAGCGCTTATTTTAATAGTCAGAAATAGCTTTGCTTTTGTATGTACCATGAAGTAAATTTCATCTGAGGAGACTAGGGGTATTAAACACAGGCATGACATGTTCTTAAGGTTTCATTCCTCATTAACAATCATTTTCCCTTAGATTCTCATTAAATATAAGAAGATTCTTATCTGAACTAAAAAGGTTTAGATTCCTAGTAAATTCCTCCAAGAGGTAATTAAAGTCACTCGCACAGATGATTGGATTTGTAGGTCCTTAATTTGACTTTTAAGTTACCAGTGGATCGTTAAAGACTACACATGCCATTCTTTTAACTGTGGTCAATCTAGCTGAAATCTAAGTCATTAAATAGTAAACCCAACTGGGACAAATTCTGGCTGTGTTTACAAGGAAACAGTTTCCAAACATTTTGTTACAATGATTTCTTAAAGCTAAAAAATGAAAGTGCTCAAGTATCACAGATAATTTATGACTTTAAATATGATGCATGTAGGAACTTTGGAAGTGGATCACAGAAATAATGATCATTAAAGAGTGGAAAAATAAAGCCTTGCAGAGAGCACAATACTCCTATACCCTGCTCCTAAAACCCGTAGATGTACTCCTCTGTCCAAAATTCTATTGTGTGGTTTTAAGAAAATGTTTGAGTGAGTTGGGCCATTTAAGATTGGTTCTTCCACCTCTAAACTATCATTAAATTAAGAAAAGAGCTGTAAAGAATTATTTTTATCTTTAACTACTACATGTAAAACACACATATGTGTGCATGCATGCACAGACACACATATATGGCAAGGGGTTACTTCAACCAACCACGGTGTTTTGTAATTTCAGGAATATTAAAGACAAATAGAAGCAGAGAAAGGGACTGATAGATGGATGAATCAGTCCAAGATTCAGCACAGAGAAGGAAGGAGACTGACTAGAAAGCAATGGTTGGATTTCTCCAATCCAGCACCTAAGAAGGCCCAGAGACATAGAAGCTGAAATCATAGTGCATAATTGAGTAATTTAGATGCAAATTAGTGTGGCAAATTTGTGGTATGTGGCAAAATGGCTGTAACTGACAAGGGCTACAGGGACTATCAAGGAGACAATTAGACCAACCCCCAATAAATTTATGGCTTAGAATTGGCAGAAGATCAGTTTGATCCACCATGGCAACACATTTCACCTTACAGTGACCCCTAGCCTCATCATACTCTCATTGTAATTCATTAGCATGCTAAACAACAGCCCCCAAGTGCCATGCTTGGAAACTGAATACCCATGTAACATTCAAGACTCAAAATGGCCAACGGGGCTCTTCCGAGAGTCTCCACCCTTTTCCTGGAAAGATCCTGAATATTCCTCCATCTCATAGAATGCCCTATTCACTGACTAAATAAACCTCAATAAAAGAAGTAAATCCCACTAGGGAGGAGCTGCTTTTCCCATGGAGTAGGCTTCTCTCTGTCCCACTGCTTCACTAATAAACTCTTTCACTTTAATCTCTATGCTGCCTTGTGTTTGAACTTGTTCCTTTGCAAAACCAAAAACCCACAGTGGATAGTAGACCTTGGGTCCCGCTCCCCACCCCCTGCAGACTGCCTGCAACATCTCCATGATCAACCCTTAGTTTCCAGCCCCTCTGGAGGTTGACCTGATACCTGATACTCTGTGGCCCAAAGCCCATTCCATCAATCACATGTTAAATTCTGCAGTGTAACCCTAGCCCCCCAAGTAAACAAAGACACTCTTATCAGGCAGGTCAATCCAAGGGTTTAGAGGTCATCCCCCCTACCTGAGCCAAAAACAAAGACCAAACCTTTCTGTGGGTAAGGTTAATTGTTTACTGTACAGCACTTTTAAAAAAATAGAGTATAAAACTTAAAATTATTAATGGTGTTGAGCAACAACTCCTCGAAAAAACACCAGAAAACAAAGAAAAAGCTTTAAATGTTAAGACCTGCTTAAAACAAGGAAGAACACCATCAACAAAGTCTTGGTAGTGTCTCCAAAAGAAGAGGACAATAAAAAGTAAAATTAGGTTTAAGGCTGGTCTTTCAGAGCAGGAAACTAATGGGATTGGGCAAAGTTCATAACATAGGATTGGGGCTCACATGAGGACTATATTGTGTTCTTTCTTCCTAAGAAAATGAAGCTCATCTTCATAAGTGAATGCTTTTTTGATACACTGCTATTTGCACAGGTGAGCAATCGCTTCCCAGACAAGAATTTCCTGAAACAAATATTTCGTCATGTTGACACAAATAATCTCAGTTCTTACTTCCAATTGTTTAGTAATATGGATACAAGGGGTCTCAGTTCTCAATGTTAAGAACAGGATTCCAGAGCTCACTGAAGTATTGAGCAAGATCAGAAAGCTACTAAATGACAAGGCTGGGATGCAAACCCAGTCTGCTGGAATCCCAAGCCTTCAGCCGTACTACCTCGCCTTACATATTCTCATTTTTATGCTATAACTGGAATATTAAGTAAAATAATATATGCAAAAGCACTTTCTAGAACTTGATGCTTAATAAGTATCAGTAAACATTAATTTCTTTCCTTATCTTGTGAAGATTATTGCTCTCCATATAAGTTCAAAGACAAGGAGAAAAGAGTCTAAATAAAAGTAGATATTTAAGTCACAAATATCAAAATTTTCTGAACTTCTGCAACAAAGTTCCTCCCCTATTCCTAGTAAATGAAATAATATATAATCTGTTTGTTTGGGCTAAGGAAGAGGGAATAACAAGGTGGAAGTGGCAGGTAAATGGTAAGTAGATAAAATGGTCTTTGGAAACGATGGCTGAAAAAGAAAGAATTTAAGAACTTCTGTACACATCTTTACATTTAAATGCTTTGATAAACTATGAACAGAGTTCTTGTGTTTGAAATAGTTGACTCTTGTTTCCTTATCACCCACAGTCCCAAAAGGATTCTCTGTTTCCTACAAATGAGTTAACTGTTCTTTTCCAATTAACTTGCAAGTCAAACTCAAGGCCCTATTTTAAAATAACAGTGAAAGCATTTGTCCTTGGGCCTTTAATAAGGATTAGGTGACAGCAAGAAACCATGGAAGTAGGACATAAAGTGAAACTGAAACACGCAGGATTGCTAATATTCAAAGGATAGAGACTGGCATTTTCATTTATTTCAATGGGAACCGTCCAATGTCTTTGCAATTTCATGTCTTACATGGTAGAAATTTGGAAAGGTTATTGTAAACAGGGTTAGTCTGGTTGTCCATTAAACATGTATTTCTCTAAACAAACTTTTCTCAGCTCAGCTATGAAACTCAGATCTTTTTGTAGCAGTACCTCACAGTTTTGCCAACTCACTGCCATGACTGAGAAAGTTGGAGGATTTTCCTTTCCTGGAGAATATTAAAAGCATCATCCTCAGTAAACTTCTCTGGCCTTTACATATCTCCTATTATTTCAAATATTGATTGGTCCCTTGAAATGGCCATCACATATATGGAAATATGAAATTCAGGTTGACACCCGATGGCAGGAATAGTTAAAAATTTAGATGAAGTTACTTAAAATTGCAGTCAACTGATTGAGTAGAAACCTTGCCACAGTGTGGTTCTTATGTGATGAAAGGCCCTTTGGTGGGCAATCCAGGACCCACAGGGCTGACAGAAGAGTTATGCAGGACCGTTCCCTTCCAACTTACTGTTGTGTCACCGCGACACCCACAACTGTCCTAGTCAACATCAGCTGCCCCATCATATTTTTCTGAATCTCATTGACAGTCTGAAATCTCTTCCCTTTCAAAGGTGATTTTAGTTTTGGGAAAAGCCAGAAGTTGCAGGGCACTAAATTTGGACTGTAGGGGGCTTAGTCACCTGGGTGATTTCATGTTTTGCCAGAAATCTCTGCGTGTGATGTGATGCATGAGCAGGCATGTTGTCATGATGAACCTGCCAATCACCAGTTGCCCAAAGCTGCAGCTTTCTGAATCATCTGAATAGTTTCCACAGAAGAATGTTCAAGCTTAATGCAAAATTTGATGCAGATTCATTGCTCTGCTCAGTCATTTTGAATTCATCAGCCACACAGTACACATGCTCAGCCAACAGCATCTACCACCCCCACTGACTAATACAGTGAAGTCATCATTGTTCACACATGCACATTCCAGTCCACTCTCCTTGGCTACCAGGTTACATCGATGTGGTACAAACAGTTCTCATTATATTAACAAAGACTGAACTTTTCCTAGATAGACCTTGCATATGTTTTTGTTCTCCAAGAAACTATGGACAAAAAGTCAATTCAATAACTTTCATTGAAACTCCCATATAGTAAGGCCATAAGAAAATAAATACCCATGTGACTAAGGAAAATCATTAAATATGAGAATAGATATAAACCACAGGTCATACATCCAAAATCATCTGAGTGTGATAGAGAAAAGAGTCAGTAGGGTCAAATGAAAATCTCAGAAGATGGAGAATATTTGGCCAAACCTAAAAATTACAGAGATTTCAGTAAAAGGTGGAATAAGCTTCCCTTGAGAGGAGTAACTACTGTATTTATACTGAAGGTTCACTTAAACCTGTAATACGATCACAATACACAAGATTCCTAATAACCCTTTTTATACTTTTCCAATAGAGTAAGAGCAAACGGTGATCTGATTTTCATTTTGCTCATACAAAGTCACTGTTCATGCGACTGTTTAATATCAAGGAATGTAATAGTCCCTGAAGCACCAAAGTACACTGTCTGTAAGTGCCAGGGCTGCTAGCGTTTAATGGCCATCATAATGCCCTAAGTGGAGTATAATTTGACAGAATTGGCTCTGTGACTTATCACAGCAACTACTATAAGCTAAGTATGAATTTAAAGATAACTTCATGACTGAACGTTGATAAAAGTTTTTGAAAATTTAAAGTTTTATCAATATTTAGTTAATAAAAATATAATTTACATCATGCTTGCATTTAATCATAATTAAATTATGACAAACTACCTATTCTCAAAATATGGTATTTTATTTAACCTTAATCTCAGACCTTGTCTAAGCATCTAAGTTTTATTAAACACTATCAAAGAGAAATAATTTATTAAACTATAATTATATATATAATTTTTTTTTACTCTACCGAAAAGACCCTTTCTCAATTTTGGAAATTATTTTGACAAAAAAAATTCATTGTCATATAATTGCTTGTCTTAAAATCATTTCAATTCAGTTTGGGTAGGGTGGGGAAGGGGAGGGGAGAAAATGCAGACAACTGTAATTGAAGAACAATAAAGTAATTTAAAAATTTTTAAAAAATCATTTCAATTCAGCAGTTGCTTAGTTAACATTTAGTATGTGCCACTGAACTGTGACAAGAACTTAGGAGAAATAAGTAATATATCGTGGTTGTTATTGCCACCATATATGTGTCAATTATGTGACTATAAAATAAAATTGGAACTGTTCCCTATGACAGAAAGTAAGATAAATATCAAATTTCAAGTTAGAGTCGAAAACTTCTTTTTTACTTCTTAGATTATTTCCATTTTTATATCAAGATTGCTTTCTTATTCAGAGACTGACGTTATTTTGGCATCATAGTATTTAAAGGAAGGCATTAGATTAATAGAATCCCATTTTTAGTAAAACTTCATAAATATCTTCACATGTTATCCTGTAACACCTCCTCAAGCTCGGAGAAGACGCTGTTCAAACACTACCCTTGATACAGTGGAAAGGCCATCAGCTTTTTCAATTCCTAAGCCATTATCATTCTAGTGTATTCTATTTCACAGAAAATGCTATCACTGATTTAATCCCACAAATATTGGAGCTGTATACTATTGAGCACACAAATAAAATTAAATTACCAACATAATTTGATTGATAGAAAATATATACTCTCCTGTGGGAGAATAAAATGAAAAGAAAACTATTCCCTTCAGTACTGTTGAATTTAAATTAATATACAATGTTTCAACCCAAGGCAATACTAGACCTTAAGTAAAGCATGATGTGTACTCTAATGACAATTTCTACCAATAAAAATTGGTTTACATTGAATCAACCAAAAGTTATGCCCCAGAAACTTTTGGCTTTATCAGACTCTTGTAACAACATTCCCCACTCAGCTCTGCCATGAATCCTTCCCTGGCTTCCTCAGTCTACAGCACACTCACCCTCCCCTGAATGCATAGGGTCTGGTTGTCTGTATAACTCATCTGAAATTATTTTTTTCTTTAATAAGTTATATAGAGTTCTGACTCATTTCCCCAACTAGAACCTAATTTCTATAAAGAACCAAACTCTTCAGCCAAGGTGATCTATTCTAAAGAAAAATAAATAAATAAGAGGAGTTATATATTCCATAAACATACAATATAGAAATTTAAAAAATACCCCTGCTCATCTCTCAAATTCAGTTTGTAAGAGCGGGACCTTTCCTGTCATATATCCCTATTAAGTTATTTGACCTGAAAATAAGGTAACTAATAAATATTTTTAAATTAATCTATTTATTCAAAATGGCATTAATCCCTCAGTTTATAAATTTGATAAGAAACAAGGCATTCTGAATTGGGATTTTCCTGCCATACTCTGAAGCTCCATACATGTTTAAAACAAAGGGTTCACTCGTGTCTAGGCTACCGTCCTCCATTCTACCAACTAACCTAAGAATGAGTCCACTCAACATCACTACCTTCAGGAAAATGCAAATTAAAACCACAATGAGCTCTCACCCCACAGCTGTCAGGACAGTTATCACAAAGAGAAAAAAGTGTTGGCTAGAATGTGAAGATAAGGTAACCAGATCCACTGTTTGTTGGTTCAGCCACTATAGAAAATAATGTAGAAGTTCCTTAAAACTTAAAAATAGAACTATGTAAAGTCCAGCAATCACACTTTTAGGTATATACCCAAAGGAAAGGAAAACAAGGTATTGAAAAGACTTCTGCACACCCAAGTTCACTGCAGCATTATTTGCAATAGTCAAATAACAGAAATAATGTAAGTGTTCATCAATAGATGAACCAATAAAGATTCATGTGTACATGTACACACATGAGCACACACACAAGGTCTGTCTGGGAAAAGTACAACCACTGTTAATATAACGAGAATGATTTGCATGACATTAGTGTAACCTGGCAGCCAAGGAGAGTGGGCAGGAATGCACATGCATGAACAATGACAACTTCACTGTACTAGTCAGAGGGGTGGGTGCTGGATGCCATTGAGCATGTGTACTGTGTGGCTGATGAGTTCTACTGAGAGAGTAGAGCAATGAATCTGCATCAAATTTTGCATTAAGCTTGAACATTCTTCTGTGGAAACTATTTGGATGATTCAGAAGGCCACAGCTTTGGGCAACTGGTGATTGGCAGGTTCATCACAACCTGCCTGCTCATGCATCACATCTCATGCAGAGATTTCTGGCAAAACATCAAATCACCCAGGTGACTCAGCCCCCCTATAGCCCAAATTTAGTGCCATGCAACTTCTGGGTTTTCCCAAAACTAAAATCACCTTTGAAAGGGAAGAGATTTCAGACTGTCAATTAGATTCAGGAAAATACTATAGGGCAGGGCAGCTGATGGCAATTGGAACTGTGTGAGGCCCCAAGGTGCCTACTTTGAAGGGGACTGAGATATCATTGTCTTATTTACAATATTTCTTGTATGTCATATCTTCTTCAATAAATGTCTCTGTTTTTCATAGTACATGGCTGGATACCTTCTGGACAGACCATATATATATATATATATATATATATATATATATACGTACACACACATACTGGAATACTATGCAGCCATGAGAAATAGGAAATCCTGCTGTTTGCAACAACATGGATACAACTACAGGACATTAAGCTGAATGAAACAGGTCAGAGACTGAAAGACAAATTCTGCATAATATCACTAGTAGGTGGAGTCTAAAAAGAGCCGACTCACAGAAACCGAAAGTAGGATCGTGGTTACCGGAAGCTTCAGGGCAGGGGAATTGGAGACATGGTGTTTACGTGTACAAACTTACAACTAGAAGACAAATTCTAGAGCTACAATACAGAGCATAGTAATTATGGTCAACAATACTGTATTCTATGCTTCAAAGTTGCTGAGATAAGTTTTAAATGTTTGTTCACAAAAAAGAAATGATAATTCTGTGACATGATAGCAGTGTTAGGGTACACTATGGTGGTAATCACACTGTATCATATAAATGTATCATAACAACATCTTGTACACTTTAAACTTACATATTGTTATATATTAATTATATCTCAATTAAAAATAAAAATAAAGCAGTGGTTCGAATTAACTGCCTAATGATCTTATCATCAGGAAATCTTCATTATATTTTTTCAGTACAAATCCATAATATCCTTTTGGCCTTACGGTAATAAATATTTCATCATATTTATTCTTTTTTTTAAGATTTTTTATTTATTTATTTTTAGAGAGAGGGGAAGGGAGGGAGACAGAGAGGGAGAGAAACAGCAATGTATGGTTGCCTCTCACATGGTCTTCATGGGGACCCGGCCCGCAACCCAGGCATGTGCCCTGACCAGGAATCAAACTGGGACTATCTGGTTCCCAGCCCGCACTCAATCCACTGAGCTACACCAGCCAGGGCTCATCATATTTAATCTTAATTAAGAAATTTCAAAAGATTCTGAAGTTGTTAGAGTCAATAAACTAGAAAAATTAGCACAGAAATTTATCTTAATGTTCCTCTTTTATAATAAAAATTATTTTTAGAAGTACATGTTAGAATGTACATTGTTCTAAGTTCAGCTTTAAACTGATAAAGTATCTTTTTCTTATGCTAGGTCCCTGGTCATATACTGTAGACCTATAAGAGCCAATAAATTTAGTAATTCTCTAAGGCTAAATATTTACCCTAGTCCAAGTCTTTCAAATGGACACTGTTGTTCAAAAGGTAAAGAAAATAGCTCCTTTTTCTTCGCTTCTTAAATAATAAGATCACAGTTCAACGACCACTGGGTTCTGTTATCTTTGGGTATGGTGTTAGGGGGCTGAGGGATTGAGCAAAAACGAAAAAAAAATCATAGACAAGGACAACAGTGTGGTGGTTGTGAGGGAAAGGGGAGTGTGTTGAGGTGGCAGAGGATATAAGGGGATAAATGGTAATGGAAAAATACAATGAAATACTACTAATAATAATAAATATGTTTTAATAAAAATTTCCCTGGCTGGTGTTGCACAGTGGATTGAGCGTGGGCTGGGAACCAGAGGGAGGGTCTCGGTTCGATTCCCAGTCAGGACACATGCCTGGGTTGCGGGCCGGGTCCCCAGTGAGGGCCACGTTAGAGGCAACCATACATTGCTCTTTCTCCCTCCCTTCCCCTCTCTCTAAAAATAAATAAAAATAAGAAAATCTAAAAAAAAAAAAAACCTATACACTGAAGATTAAATACCCCTTGGCTCTTCTAACCACTAAAGATCGGTTAAGATGAATACAAAGAATAAAATCAATGCCTAGATCCTAATAGGATTAAGTCTTTCCATCTGTGTTGGTAAATTAGGGAGTTTTGTGGGAAACTACACTTGATCACAATTCTCACTGGAAAAATGCAACTACAAATTTTACAGTAGAGATAGCCTCAACTAGATGGTGTATTTTACACATTTCAGAGAAGCAATACAGTGTGGTTAAAACTGGTCTTCAAAGCCAGATATCTGGGCTTGAATGCCAACTCTGCCTCTTTTAGCACAGTAATATTTGATAATTTATTAACATATTCTGTTTGAAAAATAATAGAACCTACCTCACAGATTTGTCAGAAGGAAATACTCTACATGAACTGCTTGAGATAATACCTGATAAGCAAGGATAAACACTTGATAAGCTTTAGCCAAATATAAATTATCTCTAAATTAAAGTTTTATATCTTTTTTTTTTTTAAAGATCTTTTGCCCTAGCCGGGTACCTCAGTGGATTGGAGCATCATCTCATGCACCAAAAGGTTGCAGGTTCAATTCCAGGTCAGGGTACATACCTGGGTTGCAGGTTCAATCTTTGGTTGTGGCATATCTGGGAGGCAACAAATTGATGCTTCACATTAATGTTACTCTCTCTATCCCGTCTCTCTCCCTTTCTCTCTCTAAAATCAATGAACATGTCCTTGAGTAAAGGATTAGAAAAAAATAATAAAAATGTTTTAAATAAATAAGTATATAAATAAATATATATTTTAGTTAGGTGTTTTCACTAGATAAATCAGAAAAGGGAACAGTTTTTAAGTTAAAAACACAAGTCATTCTCTCTCAATGCATAAATGCATGTATTAAAGGTAACTTGGAGCTAAATAAAGAAAAAGGTAAAATAATAAAACATTTCATTACATAAATAAATGTTGACTAAATAACTCCATGAGAAACACGCCTGGTGTCACCTCATAGTCCTGCCTTTGCTGTCCTGCCTGTCAAACCCACCAGTAACCCGAATTAGGTCTAGCTATACATGACACATTAACCTTGCTAAGCCTCTCCAGTACCAGTAATCCAGTTAAGGTCTACCTGCCTTCCCTTGATGTTTGCTCCTATAATAAATATGACTCAGAAAAAGTCTTCACCATCAGACAAACTCCCCCATTAATCTTGGTCCCTTGACTAATCAAAAAACTAACATTGCAATGACGGAAGTAAAGTTCTCTTGTCATGTCTACATAGCACCAAGTACAAGGATGTCAACTTCTCGTTTATTACTTTTTTAAAAAACTCTTTAATTTAATTGACTAATGTATTGTTTAAAAATGTATTATATTAGTGACATCCACTTATCTCAAGTTGAAATGTATATTTTGGCAGCTTATTTTCTCTGCTTTAAATGACTATTACTTTAATGACAGGCATTTGCAAAACAGTTTGATTTTCTTAATTAATGTCTGCTAAATTTACTTATGATAGACACACTCTTTTGCTAGAGGTAAAACAGATATAGTGTGTGGTTATTAATTCCCAGTTATCACCATACAAAATTATTAATTGAGTGGAATTTTTCTGCCAATGTATTTTAATTTCTTTTTTTTTTCAGATAAAAAGATGTAGGAGTGTGACTAACTGGCAGTCCCGCCCAGTGAATGTAATTTTTCAGCGCCTGTCAGCTTGAAAATGATGTTTCACCCCAGTGTTTTCTTTCAAAGAGCTCCGGAGGAAATTTTGCAAGATTAGGAGAGGCACAATGGAACTGTACAAAGTTATTGGCTTTTCAAAATTCTTTTACACATTCTATACACAATAGTGACATCTTCTGGTTGGCTGGAACATTGATGTTTGGACCAATGCTTTGAAACTATGTCCAACTTCTTTTCCAGTCATTCATTGAACCATGCCCTGTTTGCATAAAGATACCGTATGAAATATTCCTAAATACAAAGCAAGTCATCTTTAAAGATAAGTCATCAAAATTGGAATATGGTTTTAGAAAAAAACGTAATAGAAGAGCAGACACTTAAAACTAATTCAAGGCACAGGTTAAATGCAACATTAATGTATATTAGAAATGTACTTAATACAATTCACAAGCCTAGCTTGAAGAATCTGCTACAGAGATTTTATTTTCTAGGAAGTTCACTGACAATTAAAGAAAACTATAAAAAGAGAAAAATTTAACAAGACGATATTTTCAGGTTACTTTAGTAAGTGATGAGAGAGATTTGGGGAGTCTGAGAAGGACCTAATGTTAATGACCTGCTTCCTCTGGGACTTTTCTTGTAAGGCCCTGTCCCTGGATCATGCTCTACATGTGCCATCCTTGGTGCTCACCTCCCATTTCACCATGCAACTCCCCTAGGGCAGGCAGCCAGCCCAGAGCAACGCGGAGTCTAAACCTCAGGAACCCAGAATCCCCATCCCTTCCAGAAGACTGAGCCTGACCCAGGTAGCTATAGATAATGTATTTATATTATAACTCTTTTTCTCAGACAATAGAGTAAGGGTGACCTCAGTCATTTTAAAGTGATTTTCTTGTACCTCTCTCCCTAAAAAAGATGAAAAATACCACATACACTTATCATAATCAATTCAATAATCAACACCAGAAAATTCTAAGCAAAGACTAAAACAAACTTAATTTCATATCAACAGTTATTGATAAGAAATTGTTTCATATCAATAAGTAGAGGTATAAAAGTAGAGGTGTAAAACAATTAAAAGAAATTGAATTAATATTGTTCCTTCAATCATGAATTTAATGCAACAATGAGTATTAGAAGTTCTAGTCACACATTTTTGAGTAAAATAGTTTTATTATTTTATCTTTTTAAATTTGTTGTTATTGTTGACCCACCTTAAAAAGAGCATTTAATCTTACAAAGAAAAATTGTGCTGATGAGGGTGATTTAAAGTCAATAAACCATGTAGGTTTTTCTTCTCTATGTTTTTATTAGTATTCCAGTCAAAGGTTAAGAAAGACAAATCAACCCTGTATTATACCACCATTCTAACCTGAAGGGTTAATATTTCTAATCATTACTATTACAGAGTCCAGTTCCTAACCTTAGTTAATAAGTTTCTATCTGACTGACCCCCTATAACTTCTAAATAACAAAATATTTGGATATTACCCCTCCATTTTTAAATGATGCAACCATACTAGAATAAACCAATGTTGTAAGGAAACAAACACTTTTTTTAGTTTTACCTCCCAGTCCTTTTTTTTATTTAATTTTTTTCAATTATTGAACGTGAAATAAAGAAGTCGTATAAATAGTCCTTGTGTGGAAGAGAGAATACGTGGACCCTGTAAGATACATCACAGTTATACCTAGAACGATGAATTGGGTCTGTTATCACTCATAAGTAAACTAGTGTCCTGTTGCAAAAGTAAGTATTTCTTAAAATGCCAACCTGCTTTTTAAAAAGTTAAGAAATAAACCAAATACATTGAAAAGAACACACTTGTTTGCACTCCCTGTTATTTTAGAGAACCAAAGTCCTTTAGGATTTGAAAAACATCTTAGAAATCACCCAGTTTGTGCTCTAATACAGTGCTCTTATCAGCCCCACCTCTGGGCTGGACTCTCTCACATTACGTATCACATTATCATTTTCTCATGAGACTCTAGGCTGTGATCTTCAAAAATAGGAGAAGCAATAATGATGCAAAACAATTGTTTTTATTGTAATGTATGTCTGGCACATCCTGCTGGATAAATGTTTGTTATAACAGACCATGACTAGCCGAACATGTGCCTCCTTCTTAAAAATCCCAAGTGTATGTCTTCATTCTCTGGATACTTTCTATAAAAGTGAATTTACTAAGTCAGTCTTAAAAATATATTTTGTGCTTTAATAACTCTTACTCTGCAAAAGTCTTTCTAAACCCTGGGCTGAAGTTTGCCTGACTTCGAATTCTACCCTTCACTTCTTTCTAGCATTGAATCAGTCCATTTTCCTGCCCTCGGACTTGAGTGAGACATTGACTCTTCCTGGGTCTAAGCTTGCTGGCATGGAGGCTGGAACTACACTATGAGCTCTATGTGGGAGACACAAAGTGTGACCAGTGAGGAGGTGTGATACAATCCAAAACACTGCTTGAGTTTTCTAATTTATACAGACAGAAATCCAAGCAATGTGTGGACATAAGGGTGTGAGATAATGGTAGAAGGAATATAAAATTGGATCAGGCTGAATTTACTGATATCGTTCACCAAGTAGAAATTGTTACTTAATATTACATCTCGGGGAGTGAAAAAGGGCTCTAGCAGTTTGGTTGGCTGGTTGGCTGACTGGTTGAAACAAGGCTGTCCACAGTCAGCGAGTTAGAAATGCCAGTCTTGCTTTGGCTTAGTGTAGAGGAAGGGATTCAAAGGCTTAGGGAAGATTCAAATGTCAGCGTTGATTTCTATCATTGATAATCTATTCAACCACACTGATGAGTCAAGAAGACACACCCTTGTCTGCTACTGTGAGGAATAAATGTGTGTGGGGAACACTGGCATCCTTGAAGAGCTCTATGATTTCTCCTTGCTGTGAGCCCGACCTTACAGTGGGAACTACTAGCACTGTATTGAGAAATCTAAATGCAATGGGAATAATTGGATCCTGGGCAGCAGGAGCCATGAGGCAGCACTAAATTGTCAATGGCAAGGTGGGTGTGGTTACCATATGGACAGCAGAGTCAAAGCAGCAATCAGAATAGTCTGATTTGTGCAGATCAAGGGCATTGGCCAATTAATCGTTGTTTCTAGTGGTGAAATACATAGGAATCCCACTAAATTTTTACTTAATCTATATAAGCAGATAAGTTCTAGGTCAAGAGAACAAAAGGCTAGCTTAAATCATAAACAGAGAAGGATGCCCCTTTAATCAATTCCAAGATTTAAGCCAGTTTACATACCCAGCATTCCTTGAATGAAGTGGAAGTCAGTTCCCCTTGAGGAAGGACCACAGTACACTGTCAAAAATTCACAGCATTAGTCTTTCTCCTAGTCTTCCCCAAAAGGGACCTACAACTTTTTAACCACAGTAACTTTACACTGGGGAAAAGGACATAATCAGACTTTTCAGGGACTACCGGACACTGGCTCTGACCTGACACTAAATTAGGGAGACCCAAAATATCAATGCAGTCCACTAATCAGTGTACAGTCTTATGGAGGTCAGGTGATCAATAGAATTTCAGCTAACATCTGTACCACAGTGGATTCACTGGGTCCTCAAGCCTACCCAGCCTGTGGTTATTTTCCCTATTCTAGAATGCAGTCAAAATAGACATGAGCTACCTTATCAATTGTTTGAAAAAATATCTTATTTTGTCAGTGTCTTCTTGAAGACACATATTTTGCTCCCTTTTATATTTCCTTAGGACAGACTACATCTAGGGTCTTCATCATGCTTTGCTTTATTCATGATATATTTTTAATACACGATTAATATTGGAATTGTATTTACCAAAATCCCACGAGAATTTTTTCACATGCATTGTCAACAAGCAGAGTCATTCTCCACTGTAATACAGCAAACCATTTGAGCTTAAATAATGAAATTTATATATTTACTGCTCTAAAATTTCATCTTCTTGCTCCTGGGGCCTGCACTAAAAGCTATCGAGATGGTTTTGAATCGTAAGTAATTCAATAGGCCACCACTTATTTATGGCCTACTCTAAATCAAGCCCGGTAATGGAGTGATAAAGATTAACAAGACACTGTCTTTGACCTCCAGTTTCTCTGACTAGTAAGGAACATAAAAAGTAAATAATATAAATAAGCAATGTGGTAAGTACTATGGGAGCGCCATGTGAAAACAAAAAAAGAGCAGCTGCTGGGGAAAAGGTGGAAAAGTGAAGCAACACTGAGCACAGGCTTGCACGGCGACTGCAGGAAGGACAGACTGCAGGTGGAGGTGAGCGAAACGAGCAGAAGACCTGAGATGAAGAAAGAGAAGCAGAGACGGAGACCAGCGGAGGAGAGGGGAACATGAGGTGGTAAGACTGAGGGCTGGGGCGAGAGTCTGAAGGCATCAGAATCCTGGATTTCCAAAGCCCTCAAAACCTGCCAATGATCTCTTAAGTATTACTGTAAACTTTTAAAATAATTTAAATAAATTAGTTGTAGGTATGTTGGTAAGTGTCGTAAAATAAAATACAGATTATTTGGTGAATTGATCTTTCGGTAAATTCATCTGAAACCTAAAATTTGGAAGTTGTGGAAGATTGTATTTACCAAAGATGGTGGCAAAAATCTCTCCCGTCTCCTCTGTTCTTCTGTGAAGTGCTTCTGCCCCTACTGAGGAGCAGAGTTTACCTTCCATAGTTTAATGACTGCTTTGACCAATATAATATGGCAAATACTATGCTGTGGGAAGTCCAAGTCCTGGAAAAGTCACAGGTAGGTGCTCTGCTCACCAGCCCAACTTGAACATCAGCTGCCGCCTATGTGACTGAGGCATTTCGGATTTCCAGCCCGGTCAAGCTTTCAGATGACTTCAATTCAATCCAAAATCTGACTAGAACTACACTACAGTGTTGAGGAAAGAAATGCTCAACTAAGTCCATCCACCCACAGGATCCTGAGTGATAACAATATATTACTGTTTGGAGCCATTAACTTGCAAATTAGTCTGTACACATCAGTAGTCAAATATAGCGGAAAGATTAGGAATATAAAGGGACTTCCTAGCTGATGACTAAGGGTACATGAAGTATGATGGAATTAACTGAATCTCAGAGTAATTAGGTTAATAAATCTTGATAATAGAGAGAGCAGATGCTCTGTTCTCAGATTTCAGATGTGGCCTGACTGATCTTTCCTGGACCAGTGAAGGTTCCTGCTGAAGAGACTATGTGACCAGCAATGCTATTAACCAAACAGAATGAAAAGAACGGTGTATTTGACAAAAAATATAATAAACAATTTTAATATGTTAAGTTTAAGTTGTTTATAATATATTTGTATAGGACAATCCATAATACCTTGTAAATATAGATTGTGAACATGGAAGGGAGCTTTGGGTTGCATGTACCAGAGTCATCCACACATGGAAAGATATTAATTGAAGCCACGGGAGATGGTGATATTACCCAGAGAAATTATGAAGAAGAAAATTTACAAAAGAATACCATGTGAAATACCAACAATTAAAGGTGAGCAGAAAGGAAAGATACTTTTCACACAATTCTATTTTTAAACGCTATCAATTTCCACTTTCAAATAGTAGTTTATCTAATTGGAAATGGAGAAAAGAAAGAAACCCTTTTTTTTACACAATAATATTGTATAAATTTTAGGATTTGGACAGAAGGAGAAGGCATGATGCTGTCACATAGGACTGAATTCACAGTAACATTGCAAAATAATGAAATATTTTGTCAACATGAAATTGTTTAGAATTTGCATTGAAAAAGTAATATACATGTGACTGAGTCTATAATTTCCCCCAGCAAATAAGTATGAGATCACAGACCAAAACAAAAGCTATATGATCTATAAAACATTAGAAAATTTATTTTCTTCACACAATGTTTATAAAACATGGAAAGTATTATTTTCATGACAACTTTACTCTCTGCACAAAGCTCACAGAACAAATTGCAAACCCAGACTCTTTGAGGTTAAAAATATGTAGTATACAGCCCTGGCTGGTGTAGCTCAGTGGATTGAGTGCAGGCTATGAACTAAAGGGTTTCCGGTTCGATTCCCAGTCAGGGCACATGCCTGGGCTGCAGGCCTGGTCCCCAGTGGGGGCCACATGAGAGGCAACCACATATTGATGTTTCTATCCCTCTCTTTCTCTCTCCCTTCCCTTCTGTCTAAAAATAAATTTAAAAAATCTTAAAAAAAAAAGTTAACCAGGAATGTTTTAAAAAAAAATACGTAGTATACACTTTAGTGAGAAAATCCTGGTGAACATTATTTCAGGAAAAGCAAAACATTTATTCCAAGTATCAACACAAAGAAACACAAATCAGAGAAAAATTGGATTTTTTATCAATTTAAACTTTTGTTTGGTCACAAAAGCATGCCAATTACAGTTATTGTAAGTAATGCAGTTATTAATTAACAGAAGGTTAGTGTGGTAAGTTAGTTGATATTCAGAAAATATTTTCTCCTCATCCCACATCTCCATGGAAGAAGAACATTTTCCCACCTCACTGATGTTGCATGTGGTTATATGATGTGCTTTGGTCACCGGAATGTAGCATTTAAGAGATTTCCGCTCACCTTGAGGGCTGTCCATCACCACTCTTAACAACAACAAATATGGCCCTGGGTAGCCACTCTCCTATAGTATTGGGACCAAAAGACATTTGGAGAGTTTCCCTGGGTGATTTACACACCTGCAGCCAGAGGCGAAGCGAGAAGCACAGCAAATACACACGGCTGTGTGAGGTGCAGAATCCTTTTAAGCCACTGAGATGAGGTGATGTTATTGAGGTGATACATGGCTGAAACAGCTCAGAAAAAGTTATACATATTAATTCATATAAAAATATTTTCTGACATTAAAATACTTCACAAACCCATATTTAATTTATAAGAAATAGGAAGAAATAAATACATTTTTATATGGTTCAACCTTGACACTGATGAATATAGAGCATCATTATCAAATATGCTATATAATTATGGTAAAGTAAAAAAACACCAATTTCTAAATGATTTATGTCCACATTTATAAAGAAAGTAAACTCATTAAAATTTAATAATTGGTCATGAATAATAAACATTCAAAAGTTATAAATTTATATATTAATCAAAGAGTAGGTTGGTGTCTCTTTCTGAAGAAGAAGAATGATAAACATCTGTCAAAATAGTACTCATAAAACAACATATTGCTATAGGGGAGGGGCATTGGAAGGCTGGGTGAGCGAGGGACAGGATAAGTAGTAAAAACTGAAGTTACGAAATAGTCACAGGGATGTAACACACAGCATAGGGAATATAGTTGGTAATATTGTGATAACTATCATGTCACATGGGTACCAGAATCAGCAGGAGGATCATTTTGTAAATTATATAAATGTCCAACCACTATGCTGTATACCTGAAACTAATATAAAATAATATTGAATGTCAACTGCAATAAAAATAAATAAATAAAATCATCGTAAGTAAAAAAATGTATTTATTTGAGCTTTCTGTAATGAGAGGATGTGTTATGACTATGAAAGCATTTAACTTGACCTGAACTTTTGACTTCTTTATTTAACTGGTTATTATCTGATCAGAAAAGTCATAAAACAAAATCACCAGAGCCTCTCATAAATCAGGATTGTAAAAGTCTCACTAAAACAAAGATAAAGTAAATGTCTCATATAATAAATAGCTCATCTTTCTCTAAATTTCTCAGTGTACTTCTTGACATTTGCTTGGAATGAGGAAACAGTGTCATTTGAAATAAAAGCTTGCATATATTTTTAAATACAAACATAGGTATCTTTTTAAAGATTTTTATGAAAGAAGAAATTAAGATCTTCCTGACTCTGTCCCTCAATGCAGAAAATTTGGAATATCATCCCACAATTAATATTTTTAATGTTTTATATTTGAAAACTATTGTGGGAAAATTAATAATCATGGTAATTTGAGAACAATTAAAAATAATACAATTTTATATTTTCATTTTTAAAGATTATTAAAAATTACATCCAGTTTGAAGAAATGCAAGCAAACTGAGACCAGGTTATATGCAACGATCATAAACAAAGCCAAATCAAACCAGACTGAAAGAAGAAGGTTGAAACAGGAAAACTTCAACTATGAAATGTAAAAAAGTAAGAAATAGAAATGCAAGAGTGAGATAACTCTAGTTTTGAAAAGGGAAATGTTAATGAAACGGAAACACTACTAGTTTAATATGAAGCATTTTAGTTGTTGATGCAAATCACATGGCAAAGAAATGCAATGGGAATTTTTAGCACCAAAAGGCATGTTCAGTACGGACTAAACCTAGAATTAAGATAACACTTTATGTTATTTTTGATAAGGCGATTTTCTCAACATGGCATTAAAAATGTTTTGGCTGGGAACAAAGTGGTTCATGGTATTGTGATGAGATGTGTATAAATATCAGGTCCTAAAAGGAGACTGGTAGCATTGCCCAAAGCATTTCCCCTCTTTGTAGGGTAAGTAGAAACGACAGTGGGTGATTTAAGACTTACAATGAATCATATGGATCCTTAAACTAGAGTGCTTTTGAATGAGGGAATGTATTATAGTTTAGAATCATAGTAGAAATGCACATCAAGTTGATATTTTAACAGTTCAAAATTGTTATTTGAAATAATGTGTCAATTATTATTCCATTATAATAACACCCTACTTATACACACAGGATTGTGTAGTAAAAGAGAAAAAGAACAAGTAAAAAGGACACACTGCACATATTCATTATTTCCATAGAGTGAGGTGGTAGAATACAGAGTCCCTCTCCTTTATATGCTTCCCTATAGTTTGAATTTTTTTAGCTTTTCTTCTTTTTAGAATTTAAAAATGTTTTCAAATCTTACCCCAAAAGTATCCTTTTTAAGAGAACTGACTGACTTTCCTCTACTATGCTTCCCATTCTGTGCACATTCCTTCTTTCATAGATACAATATAGCGCACATAGAATTTAATATAAAGAAGGGTAAGAGTCTTCCAGGAACATATATAAAGGACACATGGACAAAGACAACAGAGAATTGAAGGTGGGAGGTGGCAGTGGGTAAGGCAGAGGAGAGTAATGGTAGAAAAATGGGGACAACTGCAATTGAACAACAATAAAAAAGGTTTTAGCATAATGCCTAGAACATATGTATGATCAAAACTCAAGTCAATAACATCTCTAAATACAAAATAAAGCCACAATGAGATATCATCTCACACCTGTCAGAATGGCTATCACCAATAAATCAACAAACAACAAGTAGTGGTGAGGATATGAAGAAAGGGGAACCCTTTTGCACTGTTGGTGTGAATGCAGATTGGTGTGGCCACCATGGAAAGCAGTATAGAGATACCTCAAAAAATTAAAAAATGGATCTGCCTTATGACCCAGCATTTCCGCTTCTGGGAATTTATCCAAAGGAACCTGAAATGCTAATTTGAAAGAATATAAGCACCTCTATGATCATTGCAATATTATTTACAATCACTAAGATATGAAAGCAGCCCAAGGGTCCATCAGTACATGAGTGGATGAAACAACTATGGGGCATGTACACAATGGGATAATACTAGGCCATAAAAAAAGAAGAAAACATGCCCTTTACAACAGTATGATGGACCCAGAGAACATAATACTAAATGAAATAAGCCAGTCAGAGAAAGACAAATGCCACATGATTTCAGTTACATATGGAATCTAAAGAACAAACTGAACTAACAAGAAATAGAGAAAGACTCAGAGAGAGCAAGCAAGCTGACAGCTCTGGGTGGTCAGACAGTGGAGGGATCAAGTAAAAAGGAAAAAGGACTCTTGGACATGGACAACATGTGGTGATTACAGGGGGGTGGAGTGTGTAAGGTGGGGAAAATGGTTGGAAAAATACAATAAAAAATTAATTTTAAAAAATCTATCAGTTGAAGCAAATATTAAGAGTCAGTAGAACTATAGGTAGAACTTACTTGAACATCTCTTTCAATCCCTCCTGAGAACAAAAAGGAGAAATCACGGAGGTTAGAGACGTGAAGACTTCGCACTCATTGCACTGTATGTGTCCAATAATGAGACATAAATTATTAATATTCCCAGACTGAAAATAGTTGGTACCTGGATTCTCTGGCCCTCCAAAGTAGGTTTAAACTTTTTTCCTTTCTTTAATCCATTTCTTCTGACAGTATTTCTAACCTATTACAGGGTTATATTTGAAGGATACACATGTGCTTCATATGAACTGGAATTTTTATTATATTTTCCTTGAAGTCTCTTAATTTACTAGGTCCTGAAACTGGCCAACAGTACAAAATATAGAATTTTTCTTTATCCATTTCTATTTGTGATCTCAATCAACTCCGCCGTTGGATAAAACAATTCTAGTTTAGAAAATAAAACTTTCAGTTACCTACTCTTCAAAAAAGAAAGAGAAAAATAACGCAGGTATTATATTTCCATGAATAATCCACTTCACAATCATTATTTTTTTAATCAAAGGTCAATATCACTTAAGAAGGAAAGAAGAACATAAAATTTTTGTGACATCTTGTCTAACAATAGGAATTTTCCCCAAGTCTTTCACCATGCAATTACATAACATTTCAGAGTCTATTTTGATATCTCTTAAGACAACATACTGTCTATTTTATGCTACTGATTTTGCTCTTCAAATATAATCACTAACAAGAGTTCAAATTCTACTTATGTTAAAAATAATTATTCCTATCAATGATTTGTTATTGTTGACAGATTAGGTTCACAGCTCATGTACCTCTAACTACAGAAACTTTTTCACAATTCTTAAGCAGCAATGAGCTTAGCTATAGCTATCTGCTTTCCCAGATTTAACTCAGAAGATCAGAAACACACATAACATTAGTCATGCAAGTTATTATCAAAAAATAGTCCTTTTATTTGGTCGATAACAATAACACAAAGAGAGGAAAAATAAGATTGTTAGTGTTTTTGTTTTTGTTTTTACCTTAATTAAAGTAAGGATCAAAACATGAAACACCAAACAGTAGACAGCATTCTAAGATGCCCCGGAGATTCTCTCCCCTGGTCTGCACACTGTGCAGTCTCTCTTTCCTTTGATTAAGCTACATAAGACTCCGTCTCAGAAAACAAAAGTCAGAATTCTCCTGCTGGCCTTAAAGAAACAAGTTGTCATGAGTTCTACAACTGCAATGAATTTAACTCTGTCATTAATCTGAATAAGCTTGAAAGATGACCCTTAGCTCCAGAACTCAGTCTCAGCCAACCGTTTGATTTCATCGGTTGAGACCCAGAGCAGCGGATCCAGGGAAACGGTGCTGGATTCCTGACCCACAGAAACTGTAAGACAGTAAATTTGTGTTGGTTTGAGTCACTACATGTGGTAATTTGTTACAGAGCAATAGAAAATGATTACAAACCATCCTATACTTTGTGGGTGACAAGTCAGACGGTTGTTTGCACAAAGGACAAAAACTAAATTGAGCAAAACGTATAAAGTAGATGGGGCTTTGGACAACGAAAAGAGAACCTAGAGTCCTCTCCAGTTTTGCTGCACCTATAAACTACTTCTGAAATGTATATATTTATGCATAAAGATTTTTATCAGGCACTTCCAATTTGAAGACACAAAAGGGATAGATAGATTGACCATCACTATCCTTGGAATGTGTCATAATAGCCCTAGATTTAATTTGTTGTCTATCCTTACCAATATTTTATTTATAAATACTCAAAAACTACAGAATGCATTAAAAATAATGCATGATAAACACTTATTTGAATAGTTTTTATCAAAGATATCCAATATCTACATTTTTGAATCAGATTCTTTTGATCGAGAGAAATACATTTTAAGGAGGAAATCCATGGGTTAGATTTTATGGTCCACTTCAGAGGAAATGGTTGGAAATAAAATTAGTATCTTTATCAGGCACATATAATTTACACTAAACAAAATATTATTTCACCTTAAATTTCTGAGTGAAAAGACTAAACATTAATGTATTCATGAAGTCACAATTCATAGGATAACAGTTTAAATAATTTATAAGCTAAGAATTGTAAAGTACTCCTCATATTTCAACTTTATTTGCTACAACTTCCTTCCAAACAGTTACCTTTTTACTATTCTCAACATTTCCTGTGTCTGTTCAATACATAATTAAAGGTTATATTTTAAATGAAGATAGATAACTGGGTAATGCTATAATTTCCTTAAAGCTTATTATGCAACATATTTATTTGTTCTGAAAAAAGTTGACTATTTTAAAGCTACAGTTTCCACCCACTTGTTCACTTTGAGGTTTTTTTCCATTCAATTTATTAGAGTTACATTGGTTAATAAAATTATATAAGTTTAAGGTGTATAATTCTATAATACATCATCTGTGGGTACTGTGTGTTTACCACTCCAAGGCATTTCTCTTTCCGTTATCATTTATTCCCCCTTTACCCTCTCCTGCCCCCGAAACTCCCTATCATCTGTTAACTATAAGTCCGTTCCTATTTTGTTAGTTTATTTCATTCATTAGATTCCACATGTACATAAAATCATATGGTACTTGTCTTTCTCTGACTGGCTTATTTCACTTAGCATAATGCTCTCTGGGTCCTTCCATGGTGTCATGAAATATTTCCTTGTTTTTGTGGCTGAGTAGTGTTCCTTCGGGTAAATGTGTCACAGCTTTTTTTATCTAC
>PVJI01015726.1:0-40303 GCA_004026765.1 Micronycteris hirsuta
TCCCTCCCCTGGACATCCTCAGAATGAGGGGGCTCAGCTTCCTGTCCCCGGGCAGAAGGAAAACCTCAGCTCCTTGCTCCCTGGACTTGCCGTCTGTTTTCACCTGCAGCCGGGGTATGGGGACAAATGGCCACCTGGTGGCAGACACCTGGGAACAACCTCAGGTCCAACAGCCGCTTGTCCCCGTAAACAGAGAGCTCTTTTTAGCCTGTCCAGCCCTGGAGTAGAGTTCCAGAAAGAAGATCTCAGGGGCTGGCGGCTCCTGCCATCTGATGGGACTTCAGTTTAATTGAGTTCAGTTCAGTTCAGTTCAGTTCAGTTCAGTTCAGTTCAATTCAATTCAATTCAATTCAATTCAATTCGCTGACTACCTCGTAGGAGTAGCAGGAAGAGAGAGACACATGTAACTATTGACCCTAAGCAGCTTACATCCTAGCTGGGGAAACAAGCATGCCAACCAATGAACACACCTGAACACAAGCTGTAGAATAGCAAGAGGTAATATTTATTGAACCCTCCAAATATGCTAGATGCCTTACACAAATTAGACATTTAATTCCCAGAGCAAGCTTTGGAGAAGGGAATGCCATCATCCCTATGCAATGCATGAGGAAACTGAGGCCTATGGTTACGGTCCCTCGGCTGCTGAGGCCAGGCCGCCGGACCCCGGGTCTCTTAGTCACTGTGGGTTTCTGGGCTGAGGACTGAGTGTTTGGTAAAATGATCAGAGGTGACGGTAAACCAGGGGAGCAGGTGTGTGGGGTGCGGGAGGGCCCTCCAGGGCAGGTCACGCTGGAACTAGGGTTGACTGTGTTTTTTTACCCACTTAACAAAAGGTAGAGTGTACTACAGCAAAGCATCATTAACTCCAGGTACTCTGCTTGGCGTAATCTCTAGGGCTTCCTGCTCCCGTGTATTTGAAAGTATTTATGCTCTGACCAAGGGCCCCCAGTTCCCCTCCCCGCAGTCTCCGGTAGGTAACCACCATTCTCCTCCCTGCTTCTAAGTTTGGCTACTTTAAATTCCTGATATTCACGGCATCATGGAGTATTTGTTCTCCTGGGTCTGGCTTCTCTCACTTCGCCTAATGTCCTCCAAGTCCACTGTGACTGTAGCAAATGGCAGGGTTTCCTTCTTTTTTAAGGCTGCATAACATCCCACTGCCTGTGTGTATACCACACGGGCTTTTATCCATCCGTCTGTGGGTGAAACGCCAGCTTGTTCCCATGTCTCTACGCTGTGAATAGCGCTGCAGTGAGATGGGGAGTGCAAACCTCTCTTCAAGATCCTGATTTTAATTCTTTTGGGCATAAACCCAGAAGTGAGGTTGCTGGATCATATGCGGGTCTGTTTTTCTAAATCCTCACCTGAGGACTTCTATTCATCGATTTTACAGACAGAGAAAAGGGAAGAGAGAAACATCAATGTGAGAGAGAAACCTCAGCTGGTTGCTTCCCGTACACACCCCGACCAGGAATTGATCCACAACCTAGGTATGTGCTCTCATCGGGAATTGAACCCGCAGCCTTTCGGTGTGTGGAATGATGCTCCAACCAACTGATCCACCCAGCCAGGGCGGTTCTGTCTTTAACTTTGTGAAGAACCCCCATCCCGTCTTCCATAGCGGCTGCACCATCCCACGTTCCCACCAGGTTCTCCGCATCCTCGCTGCTTGCTATCTGTGACAGAATCGGGTGTCGGGGATGAAAGGGAAGAAAACTCCAGGTTGAACTCGTTATGAGGTTTGCTACATCTGGGACCAGCGGGAGTCTGATGGGGTCAGAGCTCAGGTCAGCTGGGGAAGGGCCTTGAACACCATGTTAAGATGTTTGCGTTTCGGTATGAAACCCAAAGATGTTTCCGCTGCAGAGGGCCGTGATGGGAACTGATGAGAAAAATAACTCTCGTTAGTAGCGGATCTCATGAGCCTGCAGCGCCCACGAGCTCCCAGGGCTGGGAAGGGGTCTGCCGGGCCGAGGCAGGGCCACACCCCAGATGGGACAGCGCCTTCTTTGTTTCTTACCGCATCTTCCTGCCCGTCGCTGAGCCCTGACATAGTTGCAGAGATTCAGGTTTGGTCTGTCCCCTCTGCTGGAGACTTGGGTGGGGGCCTTTTGACCCCAGCTTCACTTCATACACTGGCCCCTGACACAGTTCTCCAAACGGTACGCGGGGCAGGGTCCCAATCACACCACGGGAAGCGAACCGTTTCAAAGCTGTGTGTGTCTGAGGGTTCCCATCTTAAGGAGGAGTCCCCACTTCTTAAAGAGCTGCCCTCCCTTGAGTGTCTCCCTGTGAGCTGACCCCCAGGGAGGGATAAGAGACAAGGCAGATGGCCAGAGGGGAGCCCCAGGGTGGGCGTGTCCGACGGTGCATCCGGGACCGAGGAGCTGTGGGAAGGGGCAGGGGCCAGGCTGGTCGGGGCTGTGAGCCCGGTGGAAACGTCAGCTAAGCGGGCCGAGGGGGAGGCTGGACTGAGGACACTTTTCCATTCTCTCAGGGGCACCTTTCCTCTGCTCACTCTCTCCTTGAGCTCTTGCCTTTCTGTGCTTTCTCTCTATTGGGGAAAATCCCCATTTTGTCACCTGTGGCTCCTTTCCTGAAAGGTGACTGGCTCACAAACGCCAGGGTTCTGGTGCCCAGGAGAGCAGGAGCCATATTTCCGCAAACACTTGTCTGGAATAAAGATCCGCACTTCTTAAAGAACTCCTAACAAGTCACTGCGAGGCTATCACTTCAGTGCACTGGAGTGATTACAAGTTAATTATGTTAATTGACTGGGCCGGCCTTACACTGAGATGAAGTATTGAAGGACGATTTACTGTAAGAAGCGCCTTTCTGCACGGAGGCGTCTCGGCCACGGTGTCAGTGGGCGGAGACCTGCTCTACAGAACGCAAACCTTAGACGTGTGGCAGTCACTACGCGGACACTGATTCCCAGCCTGCAGTTGGGACTTTGACGTCTGAGAGCTGCAGCGAGGTGGGTTACAGAAAACAGCCCACTTACAAGACTGCCATGATTCCCGGCACCACCTTCCAATGAAATGCCCCTGACGGCACTCCAGGACATGCAGCGATTACACGGGCAATGCGTTAGCATGCGCTCCCCTCTTCTTACTAGACTCCTGAGTGGCAGGGGCAGGCGGAAACGTGAGGGACGAGGGAGGAGAAGAACGAGAGGCATGGGAGGACAGAGCCGGCCCGGCTGGCGACAGAACGGGTCTCCAGGCCGCCGGGGTGTGGCCGAGCACCTACCTCCTCAGAAACTGGGCAAACACTCGGTGCTGATTCCTCAAAAGGGATTTCTCCTTTTCCTTTGGGACGATTTAAATTCATCTACATATTCTTCTTGTGTATCCCACGGTAGCTACTCATCAGCTCATTTTTGTTATGTTTTCCATTATTTAAGAGTTTTCTATCAACACTTTTCTGTGGGGGATGTGATATTATAAAACACAAAATAAACTTAATGTTTTGCTTTTCTGAAGAAGAGCCGAAGGGTCCTAGAATGCTAATGAGACTTTGAACAAGTGACTGAAGACTTTGCTGAGCAACTGCTGGACTGGGTGAGGGGCTGGGCAGGGCCCCCTTGGGAGGCTTTGTGAGGCCAATAGGAGGCTGGGAGACCCTGGTCCCGGCCCGGCAGGGCTCGCCTTTGCTCTGCAGATACTGCGGGTCCAAGTGGCCCCCAAGCGTTGTCTTCCCCTCTGTCCCTTCCCTCTCCTCTCGGGAAGAATACGTCCCAGCAGGGACACAGCGGATGGCTCTAGGAAGTTCACAGACTGGACGTCACATAACATCCGTCACAGCGTGAGGACGTTGGTTCCTTGGGCCTCTGTCAGGGCCACACTGACACGCACCCTTTTTTACCAGAGACAGCAGACCCCAGACCTGGACGCTTCGCAGGCAAAAGTACCGAATGTCATAGTATTTCCATGCTATACATATACATACAGGGTCCGGCACAGATAACGCTCATTTTCTTTGTTAAATAAAAATCATAAGCATGTAACTCTGTAATGTAACAATACCACACTCAAGCACAGCACATGACATTTTGGGTGGAATGTTCAAATTCCTGCCCGTCTCGTGCGAGACATTCACACACGTGCCCCGCCCACCACACCCAATGGCGTTGCTTCTGCCAGACCCGCATATTCACCCCGACCGTATAGTTACAGCAAGAGATCCTGGTATTTCCTTTTATGATCACAATGCAAAATTTCCTCTTCACATCGAGGTTTTCCTTTTAACATATGTCAGTAAAAGTGGCGAGTCCGTATAACGGAAGATATTAGCAAGTAAAGGAGGTAACCGGAAACGGCGAAGCTTGTGCTGTCGGTCCTCCAATCACTCCCCGTTGGGGAGCAGCGCTGCGGAAGGACTTGACTTTGCAGCTCTGTTCCAGGCACGTGGAGCTCCGTCTTCCTCCCCTCTCCTCGCACTTCATCCCTGACTCTCCATCACGTTAGGGCGTCGGGGGCCCCCAGCCCTTCAAAGGGAGGCTCCCTCCCCGATTCTGCTCCTGGCTCTGCCCGGACGGGTGTGCTCACTCCCTCTCCGTTCGGCTGGAACCCAAACCGTGCCCCTGAGAACAGAGACCGGCTGTCCCTCATCTTCGGGCCCCCTGCCGTGTCTACCACAGCGCCCGGCACGGGGTCACTCTCTGGAGACAGCAGGCTCGACTGTCACTGAGGCTGCAGGACACAGTTTGCCACGGAGTTCGGTTGTGTGGGGTAGGGCCGCCTGCACGTTCCCAGCTGTCAGTCACAGGACAGAGAGCCCAGGGCCCCTTTTCTGCAGCCTTAGGGGCCCCGCTCCCCAGCGTGACTTTTTGGGGCTGAGAGTAACAGGCTCTGAAAGTGACAAGACCTTTCAGAAAAACGGACTCAGCTGGCGGTCGCCCCACAAAGCTGGGCGCTGAGATTTACTTCCTCGGAGATGCAGGTCTGACTTTATCTAAAGCTCAGGCTTTGTAAATCTAAGCTACGTGCCCAAGCTCTTTGCCACTGGAGGACAGAGCACTGATGTGTGGTCTGAATTCCCCACAAAATGTAAATGAATGGACTGCTTCTCATTCACTGCCTTTTATTCAACTCTTACCTAACTTGAGGCATCAGAAGTAAAAAATTACCAACATCTTATGTACAAAATGTCCCAACTGAAATGTAGCACAGAAGAATGATTTCTCTCTCTGTGTGCCCTGCTTCTGCTAAAACTTTTTTGTAATTAAATTTATTGGGGTGACTTTTTTTAAGCTTAGGAAAGTCCTATAGTCAATACTATAAGGAGAGTGAGTTTAAGCTTTTTAAAGTTTAAGGAATTAATTTTCCTTAATTCCTCTCCAAACTGTCGGAGACTATTCCAGCCACGTCCAGCTCCTACTTATCTGCAGCCAGCGCCCTGGGGAGCGGGGCGCTGGGGACAGCAGAGGGTGCTAACCTCACGCATGTCACCAGCAGCATAATGCAGGGCAGGCTGGGAAAAGTGCGTTAAATTTTTGCGTTTCCAGATAATGTCAACTTGAATGATTCAGTAAAATAAAAAGTGGTTTCCTTCCTTTGTTCTCGCTTGTATTTTAATTCTTACGCCTGGAGGCCTCTCAAGCTGTCTCACCCAAGAGAAAGAAATCCTTTGAGGACTAAGACTGCCTGACAGGTAGACATTAAAGCATCAGGCCTCGGGCGGCTGAGGTCGGAGTTGAGCAATGAGACCTGCCTGACTCGCAGAGAGAGGGGGCGCTGCCAGAAAGCGGGTGGGGGGTTCCTCGGTTTGCTCTGCATGTTACGCCATTAACATCAGACAGAATTCAAATCTTGGGGCCCCGATCTGTGAAATGATGTTCAGGAGACAAAGCGCTTTGAGGCTGAACCTGAAACTGAGCAGGTCATTGCATGGATTTGAACGTCACGATTATACTCGCCCGGCGCCACAGGGGAAGGGGTCCGGGTATGGACGGCAGGCCCGTGGGTCTGCAGTGTGTTTCTTCCCACAACCCCTTTTCCCTGCCCTACCCCTAAAGCCCACTTGTCGTTTTCAGGCTGGAAGGACAGCCCGCTAGGTCGGGGGAACGGACAGAGGCTGCCCACATCTCAGCGAAGCTCATGACTAAGTCTCTCTGGCACTTCGGTGGTGAAGGCCGGCATGTGGGCTCACGGTCGTATGAGTAGTGTTTAAAGGTAGAATTATGACGAGGTGAACTGTGGGCGGAATTCGATCGAAGAGCGAAAACTGACTTCTGGGAAGAATTTTAGTGGTACGACTCCCGGCTGATGTTTTACGCTTTGCTGATCTGCGTAAGGACATCAGTGGCATGCAGACCAACGCGTCACGGTGTTTCGTAGGAAGGGTGGTTCTACGTGAAATGACAGGGTCATGAGCCAAAGGGACTTCGAGAGGTTGAAATGATAGCCTGGATCTAACTAGAAAAGTTTAGCAGAAACAAATACCTAATTTCTGTAACCGAAAAGACTACCCACCTCCTCCCACCCCCAAAACCACCTTCGATATCGAGCTGTCTGGAACACACCTCCTAGCAGCCTGCACCCCCCGCCCTGTCTCCCCCCGGCACTCCAGCCCACGCAGGACTGGGGTGTTTCAATTACAAGTGAGTTTGGGAGTTAGGCGTGAGACGTACTAGTCTCCTGGTCGAGACAAGGAGAGGATGGAGTCTAGTCTCACCTCGGAGGTGTGGTTTCTGAGACTGTCTCCTGGGTCAGAATGAGCCCAGGAAGGCATTCAGTTCAGGACAGAAGGACAGAGCCTTCAGGACAGGCAGCGATAACAGACCAGAGTGAGCAGAGCTGATGGCCACCACGCCTGAAACTGTCACATGAGTCAAAGGGACTGCAAATGCTCACTGCCCTGGCGTTCCGAAAATGCACGTCACCGAAGCTCGGCCCCCCTGTGACCCGTTTGGCCTCCAGGTGGCAGTGGGGGGGCCACCCGCACACAGCGCAGAAGGAAGGGAAGGGCAAAGCCAACCCCTCCTGCATCTGTCACTCAGTCCCCGAAATCCAGGGCCCTGCACGACTCACGTGGGGTGGAAAGGGCTGTTGATTTTCACTTTCCTTTTCACGAAGGACGGGGGACTCTTTGGGGCGTGTTTTTGCGGGGACCTGAGTTTTCAGCTCCGACTGTGCTAGCTGGGGGCTGATTTTCCCAGCTGGGCACAATCTCCAGTCCCGTCATTAACTCTGCCCTCCCGGCCGCCTGCGCACGTCCCCAGTGCGTCCGTCTCCACTTCAGAAGGTGCAAATTACAGTGGCCGCAGCCCCCGGGAGAAAATGCATTTTCTAGAACAAGCCGGTTGTCATTTTCTCTTGGTGTCATGCCGTCTGCTTTGTTTCAGAGGGAACTGAAGCTTAAAATATTTTATGGCACAATTGCATTAATCTCTCTTCTAAAATTTGTTATCGTGAATCCTAGGCATCTTGGGAAAGTGAACCTGCCTGAAAAAGTTGTTTTTCTGGGTAGCCGAGGACTTCGCTCTCTTGGCCGCAGCACGTTTCGGTGCTTCTAACCGAGTGTCCGTCCAGAAGGCCTTCTTCAGCGCAGGGGGCCCCACGAGGCCCCGCCCCGCTTCCACGGGCCCTGCGTTCGCCCGCGAGGGCCTTTTCCTCCACGACAAACCAACGCGATCTTCTAGGACCGAAGACGAAAATGTTAAAATGCTGAGGCACTTTCTGCTACCTAAAAGTTCATTTTTTTCCCCTTCTGGTTTTAAAAGAAATTGAAACATGTTCATAGGTCTCTAAAGGCTGGAGTCCCAGGCACTGTGGCTCCTGAGCCTGGTGGACATGTCGGCCCCTGCGGGACATGCGGGGTGACTTTTGCTGACGGCTTGCGGCTTGACGGGGAACATTATTTGGTTATGCTGGGAAGACAGCTGTCACGTAGCCCTAGGTTCTGCCCTTCTGAACCCAGAAAGGGGGGTGTGAATCCCCCTTTTCTTTCCGTCTGGTGAAAGGGGGAGCAAAAGCCGTGCTCCTGTGCTGTGTGACCGGGCCGCCCTTCTGCGGGAGTGACCGGAGTTCTGTCCTTCCCAAAAGTCACCTCGCTCTCCATCAGCATTTTAAAATCAAAGAGTCATCCTCTTCCAAAGATGGTGTTTCTTTAGCCATGATGCTATCTATTATTTGTACACTTTCTTAATGTTTGGTGTTTGGGCAAAAATTCCATGGAAAGGAATGTGCTTCTTTCATTTTAGAGCAAGACTGAGATGACAGTCTTACACAGACGAACTTTTCCATGGAATCTTCACTCATCCACACGTCCCTCCCCCGCTCCCTCCCAGGACTTGTTGAATAAGTTCCGTACGCCGGGTGGTGGAAATCCAGTACCGAGAGTCCCTGCCTTCAAGGACCATAATTTAATGTCACATAATACTGTATATTCTGACAGCGTGCAGGGCAGTGACATTAACTGTTGCGTGAATGAATGAGTGAACAAGTGAAAGACGAAACGGCCGCTTCTTCAGGGTAAGCCCCAAAACCAGCTGAGCGACGAGCAAATATGCCTTCTCTTAGGGACAGCCTGCGGCTCGGCAGTGACATTTCACTAAGCATGAGGGCGGGGAAGGGAGAGAGGGAGAGAGGGAGCTGTTATTTTGGACAGGACTATCCGGGAGGCCACGGTTGAGATTACACCTCAGTCCTGAATCAATGTCCAGGAAGCCATGTACCCACTCAACTAGGGGAAAAGCATCCGAGGCACAAGGAACAGTAACCACAAGGGCCTGGAGGGATCACCTGTGCGTGCGCCCTGGCTTCCCCTACCTGCTGAGGCTGGGGGCTGGCGTGAGGGTGGGCCCACTTGCCCGCGTGTAGACTGGCTGGCTTTCTAGCTTCCCGTGAGCGGCTCTGCATTCAACGTGGCGCATGAGCACGAAGGGTCCCCCGGTGAGTCGGCCTCACCTGCCTGCGGGACGGGGGGAGGAGCTCGGTGGCCCCGCAGCCTGCGCACAGCCCGAATGCTGGAAGGACAGGCTGGCGGAGAGGTCTAGGACTGGGCCCGTTCAGGCTGGAGGGAAATGGAACCCACAGCATGACAGTCCCCCGAACCGTAGCGCCTCGGCACACACAAGTGCAGCCACCAGAGCAGACCAGTCACCAGAGCAAAGGCCCGTGAGGACCCTGTTGTGGGCTGAGTCCGGCTCCCCAAGGCACATTGAATTTCTGACCCCTGGTACCCGTGGACGGGACCGTACTTGGAAACAGACTCTTTGCACGTGTGATAACTGAAGTTGAGGTCGCATTTGGCCAGGGTGGGCCCTAACCCAGTGACTGTTGTCCTTAGGAGAAGCGGAGAAGAGGCACAGGCGCACACAGAGAGGACACCCCGGGAAGACGGGCGCAGAGGTGACAGACTGATGCCGCCACAGCCAAGGAACGCCAAGCACTGCCTGCCCCGACTTCCGGAGGCCACAGAGCAGGTTCTGCCCGAGGCCCCAGGGAACCAAACCTGCTGACGCCTCTCCTCTACCTTACAAAGAGTCTGCAGGCCCGGAACGTCTCACGTCAGCTGGAGACCGTGACCTTGCCCGGATGAGCCTGGGGCCCTGCCTTCGTTTCAGAGCAGGTGTCGGGGAGCAGTCTCTTGCTATTTGTCTGCAGGGCAGTTTAGCTCATCCTGTGCTTCGCGTGGCATGCGGGAGTCCCGCCCTCAGCCCCTCCGCCCGCCCGTGGCTGCTCGGCCACAGCACTCACCACCATCTCGGAGGAGGCCTATGGATTCTTCTAGAAGCTCCTGAACTACAGGTCGCCCTTTCTACAGATTCCTTTCACTGAGAAATTTTATTGTGTTTTTCACATCAGGAGAAAGTCCTCGAGGAGCGAACGACAAATCTTTTAAAGTAATGACGGTTCTAAAGGTATTGTGTCCACCCCTGAGTATCCTAAACAAAGCGCATAAATCCAACAATGGAGACGATCCTGCTAACCCCAGGGCAGTGAGAAGCATTTTCTCTGCAGACAGTTTAGACTTCGTTTATTTTTAGACAGAGGGGAAAGGAAGGAAAAAGAGAGGGAGAAATATCGGCGTGAGAGAGAAACATTGATAGGTTGCCTCCCGTACATGCCCTGACTAGGACCGAACCTGAAACCCAGGCAAGTGCCCTGACTGGGAATGGAACCGGCGATGCCCAACCAACTGAGCCACACCGGTCAGGGTCCTCAGTTTAGATAGCGGAACTCTGTTAAAATTCATACGGCAAAAAAGACAACTTGACACACCAAACAAAAAAAAATATCCCTGTGAGCTAAGTAATTTGATACTGTTTTAGGGAATGAATTTTCTGAAGAGCCTTCCAAAAGAAAAGACACACTTTCCTCAAAGGAAACTTTCAGAGGATTGCTTATATATCCTACTTTGCTAGCAATTAACTGCCTGCACCTTCAAATTCTGAATTGTGACTACGACCCATCCCTGGGTGAACGGCGCACACACAGAACTGATGTCACATACAAGCCACTGATAACATAAGATCGGAATTGCCAGATCTTCTTATAAAAAGACAAAACACTGCCTTCAAGTTCAGCATAGAAAATGCATCTAAATTGAGGTGTCCTTACTTACTTTAAGAAGAGAGGCTTTGCCTGTGTTGCAGCCATAGAGAGAATTCTAGAAGAGCTGAGGGCCCTCATATTTTTCTCCTTCCGCACTGGTAGGCTAACACAGGGGAACCGCAGTGATAATAGTGGCTGACATCTAGAGCACCTATTTTATGCCCTGCACAGAGCAATTTACATGCATTACCTTCTTTAATCCTTGTCGCTTCTCTGTGAAATAGGTGCTATTATTACCTTCCTTTTCCTCTGACAGAGGAAGCAGGCCTGGGGATGTGAAATATCTTAACCCTTCTTTTACCCTGACCTTCGCTGCTCTGCTCTCACGCATTTCTGAAAAGCAGCAAGTCTGAAAACTGACAGAGAGACGTGTATTTATAAAGGAGGCCGGTTTGGTTTCCAAAAATTTAAACAAAAGCATGCAGCCCCTAAGTGCGGTCTCTCGAGGTGCAGCCTGGGCACCCCAGTCAGTAAGGCAACAGCCCCAATTCTTTGGGGCACGGAATAGTACTCCAACCAAGAGGCCACACAGCCAGGGCATAGGAGTAGTATTAATAGTTACAGTTTACAGATGAGAAAACCAAGGCTCAGTTCTGCTAAGTGACTTGTCACACAGCTTATCAATGGCTGAACCAGGGTTACTGTGTCCGCCCCCGGTTCCTGGAGACCTAGGTTCCCACAGCTGGAAAAAGGGATGCTCACCCGGGGAGTGGTGTGGCGTGGTGTGGCTCTCCTTCGTGGGCAGAGAGAGTCCTTTGATGGATTCTGTTCCCCTCTGATCGCACAGCCTATTACTTTGTTTTCAGATTCCGTGGCGTGTTTCTGGAGAGAAAGCAGTCCGACTGCAGGTGAGCCTATGCTGATTCGGGGCACAATGGAACGTCAAACGGATCCTTCATGTCGGACCCGGGGCGGTTAGTGTCCACGTGTGCGCACTAGCCCGGGCTGACTCGTCCTCCGCCTCTCGGACTTAGAGGCCTCGCATAACGGAGCAGATCGGTGAGTGGGGACGGGCAACAGGCTGCCCTCTCGGCAAGGGAAGAGACACCAGCCTGGGGGCGTGCGCAGGCACAGACACTGTGGACCGAAAGTTAACTGGGCAAACTATTAGCACTCAGAGCGGGAGGGAGAAAAAGCCGCCAATTGAAATGAATTTGTGATTCAGTCTCTGACTGCCATTAACACAGAAAGAACGTCGGAGGGTCAGGGTGCGGAGCATCCTCCGCGGGCAGCTGGCCTGGCACAGGAAGGAAGTGGACTTACTTTATTATCTTCTCTAAGTCAGGGTCATCGTTTCTGTTTATCAATACACAGCACAGACTCCCTGGTTACGCCCTGACACCCGCTGAGCCTTGCAAAATGGAAAGTTTTGATTTCTGGGGTTTATCTGCATTTTCAAGTTGTACAAGCTGCCTGTGGGCTGCACAAGCAGCTTATTTTGAGATTTCTTAAATTCTGCATTTGTTTGATCTCACAATAACATGAATTTAGGGCTAAAAGTTAATTTCCTGGTTAAACATCAGTCATCATGCAGGAAACTTTCGACTCTGTTTGTGCTCAGACTAAAATTCTCGGAAACAAAAACACCAAGAGCGGGAGACCACACATACAAATATATTAATGGAATATAACACTGATTTTTTTGGGGGGGATTTGCCTTTAACTTTTTGAATCAAGCTTACTGACGTCTAAATGATATACAATAAATGCACCTATTTTAACACATTTCGTACCGCATAGAAATCTCTAGGACATATGCCAGGGACTGCAGGTTTTTGGGCAAACTGCACATTAATTAAATCTTCTCGTGATGTGGTCCTTAACAGATGGCGTGCGAAACACGAGAAAACTCGTGAGCAGTAGGAAAAGTGTTAAGCGTGTGCACAGTTTGGGTGAATTTTGCCAAATGTTGTAGGTACAGCCTTGTAACTACCATCGCAGCCAAGCCCCTGGAACACGGAGGCTGGGAGTTTGTACAAACTCCGTTTTCGCTTCCAGTTATTTGTGTGTGTCTGAGGGTTTGCGTGAAAATTCATCCCTGAAAAATTACTGAAAGTAAACTTTGCCCTGGTGGAACACTTCTGAGAATAATTTCATCTGAGATTCTAACAGTCCTGCCATTTGTGTAAGAAAATTTACAGAACAATTGGGCCTTAAAAGCATATCAGATAATGTTGATTTATAAGAGAGTTTTTGCCAGCAGTGAGGTTTTTTCCCTCTATTTTCTTTCTGTTTTTTTTAAGGTCCCTTCAGAGACAAAAGGGAGTGTTTTACAGACAATGCGGCCCACTGGCCTCAGACTCCAGGTTCTGGGGGTAGAAATCCTTCCGGAATACAACGTTTTGTGTAGTCAAATGTGCTCCACGACCGTATGAAAGTGTACTGTGGTACCTTTAATAGCATCCCCATGGGCTTCCTCCCTCGCAGTTCATTTCCTCCCGTCTGCCACCCGAGGCATGTTCTGAGTGTATGCTGTAGGGCAATTCTCAGAGGAAAGCATTACCTACGTAAAGGACTTGCAAGTGGCCCCAAAGAATCACTGGGCGTCTGCGCCACTGACCCTGGGCACCCAGGGCTCTCGCTAGCGGCCGTTACCAGCATGTACTATCCCAATCAGTGGTACTGTTTCTGGACGACATTTCCGCAAAGCTGAGTTATGCTCCCTCGGCATCACTGTGCTTCCCCTGCAATCCGGCCGGCCTGCCCTGAGGGAGAGACATGGCCTGAAACGCAGGGCAGGTGGCTTCGGAGAAAGGTGAAGAAGGGGACCTGTTCAAAGGGAGGTGCCGGCAGGGAGGCCGGGACTTTACCCGGTCCCTGTGATTCGGGGGACAGCCTGACACCAAGGGTGCCCTTTGGACACGCGGCCTCCCGACAGAACAGTGCCTGGCCTGGCGGGGGACTCGGTGTTTATGGGATAAATGCGCAGAGTGGCCGCAGGCAGTGGGATCCCTCTTTCTAGTTTTCACTGTTGTTTTTCCAGTTCTTGGAGCTTTATGAGAGGGCTGGGGACTTCCCGGTCAGAGTTCAGAGGTGAAAGGGCTCCTTCTGAATCACCCAGCAAACCAGCTGCAGAATGAAGATCAGGATTTACAGCATTTGCTGCTCACAGGGAGGTTTTATAGACCGGCTCGTCCACTAAGGCCAGTTCCACGAACCTGCAGAACAGGTTCCTGCGAGGAGGGCCCAGCAAGAGACGGACGTGGTCTGCGGCCCGCTGCCCCTCTAATAATTCATGATGTCACCAGGAAATGTTGCCCCTGAAGAAAAAGACAACCTCTGAAAAGAATTCAGCTGAAGTGCATTTTGTGGTTCTAAATGCCTATTGTCAGAGACAGCGTATTGATTCCGGGAGAACCGAGGACCGGCTGAAAGCCGCCACGAACTGGCGGACGAGTGGGATGACTGCCACGTGCCGTCTGTCACACGCAGCTTCAGCAAATCGCCGTACCCATGCCCAGGAGCGGACAGCACTTCATGCCCATTTATCCCTTTTTGTGCAACCTCGTCACCAGGAAAGAAGGAGAAGCAAGAGCTGTCGCGTTTGGGGGGCGTCCCAGCCCTGCCACGAGCAGCTTGGTGGCCTCAGATGAAAGTTCCTAAATCTCTTCGAGCCTCAGTTCCAACACGCACACGCGCACAGAGGACTGGGCACCCCCTGCACTGGCCGAGCGCCAACACACAGCGCGAGTCTGCCCATTGCCCTCCGTCTCCAGGAATCATCATCCGGCTCAAGCCACCGTATCTACCGACTGGCACTGAAAAGGAACCCAACTGAACTACTGTTCTAGAAGTGTTATAATTCTGAAGAAGTGCTGAAAAGAGAAAGAACCTTGGATACGCTTTAGAAAAACATACCCAAGTGGCATTTCTCAGTTGCTGTCTCCATTTTTCCTGAGCTCTAGCTGTACCCAGGTCACCCAGGGAGGGCTCGGGCCCACGGGCATCACTGGAATGGGTGAAGGAATCTGCGTGCGTACACATGTATCCACAGGGCTCAATGTGGCGTCAGGGTTCAGAGGGCTCCACCAGCAACGGCGTCCAACTCCACCCCATGGAGGGGCAGGGTGGCTGAGAGGGGGAGCTGCCCCTGGGGGATGGGAAGAGTCACCTACTGAATGAGGACAGACACCCCAAGCTCAGCTGAGTCCAGGTACTTTCATATGTTAGGAGTCAAGTGTGCATGGCGTGACTTCATCTGGTGTCAGGCTGGGCAGGACAAGGGTCAGTGGGAGCGGAATGAGAGCACCAAACTTGTAACAGACGGACAGACAGACAGACAACGTTAGAACTGGGACAACAAAGCCCAGTTGACCGAGCTCTTACAGCTTCCCTCTCAGTCCCGTGTTGTCTAGCTTCTCTCTGAATACCTGTAGTGACAGCGGCTTGGGCCTCACCAGGTACAGACTGCGGGCTCCACCCATCCCCTTACCCTGAATGGACGCCTGCCCCCCAGGCCCGGCATCTCTAACCCAGCCCTGCACACACACACAAGCTCTGCATCTCCCTGCGAGCACCCTTTGGGGAGGCACAGGCAGTCCGCGCCTTCCCCACGCCCCTCTCCTTCGGGCTAAATGCCCCCAGTTCCCACTGTTCTTCTCTGAGTGGGTCACCCTCCGCTGGCCACTTTCTGCTTTGGCAATGCCCATTTCGTGACACAGAACTCCTAACCGGATGACAAGCCCCAAATGCCCGACAGCTCAGCCCCTGGGCACTCTGACTTCACGCCGGCAGCTCTAGAATCATCTTCTCATGGCTGAATCCGTGTGCCCAGAGCTGCCCTCGTCTCCTCCACCTTGAACTCACGCAACTTTATTTAACTCTTTTTTTTTTTTTTTTTTGGTTTCGGCTCCGATTTATAGACACTTAAAATAATGATGGTACCTTACATTTAATTACACATTTCTAATGATCCAAGGGCTTTTGCATATGCTGTTCTAATGAACTTTGATTCTCTTATTTACCTTATCAGCGATCCGTCTCCTAACTCTCCATCATTTGGAAGTTTGATTGGCAGGAATGGAAACAACTACCATGGATGATGTTGAACAGAAAGGAACAAAGGCCTGGTCCTGTGAGACCCCTCCCCTTCCTCCCACCGCGGACGATGGGCGACCAAGGACGTGCATCCACCTATGACACAGCTGCAGAGAGAGAAAGGGACGGCGGACGGAAATAAAGCAACACAAGGAAATGAGAAATGACCGGGCAGGGCTCGGCAGACACGGCGGTCGAAGGACGCTCCCAGCAGAGCCGTGTGCCCGAGAGACCAGGACTCAGGGGAACAAATGAATCATTTGACTTCCTGCTTTGCTCCAAAGAGAATTCCAGGCAATTAAATTTGAGTTGGTTTTGTTCTCCCTGCTAGCAATGAGCTCACAGTCTCCTGAGTCACAAACACTGAGTGAGCACCGAATACAATGTTTGGCACACGATGTACCTTTAGGAGTACGTGTCGCGTAAGTGAAAAAATGTACCACGACAGGCTGTGTCCAATGTTTTGTTGAAATGAAAAAACGCTAAGTCAAGGCCACCGGGCAGGGCTTTATGGCGTCTGCCCTGGGACGCCCCTCGGCCACGGCACGCGGACGGTGTCATCAGACTGGCCAATCTGCTGCGCCGACGCCACGCTGATCACAATACACCCCGAGTTTTTCTCAAGTGCCCCCTTTCCGCTCGTCTCCCATGAAGGAAACACGGCTAGCTCCGTGTGGCTTGATTCTGGAGAACTCACCGTGGGTTACACAAATCACGCCATTCTCCAAATTCTCATGTATCACCTGCTTTGGAATCTGCTCCAGAATTTTGTCCGTCACCATTTTACCAGCCAGTGCTTTTCGGAAACTACTCTTTAAAAAGAGATGTTTGGAAGCGGGCATTTCTGAGCACTTCCCCAGATCTATGAACTTTCTCCACAACTGCTGATTGATCCCATCTACAAATGCTTTTAGCATCTGAGGCGATGTGCCTGCTGCACCGGGGGAAATGAACTGATTGATGGAGCATCTACTATGTACCAGGAAATACTCAGACAGAAGAGATGGGAGATGGGGAAGGGAAGGCCAGAGAGAAATGGGCTGCAGTTCCTATACTGAGGATGGGCTCCTAGACCAGGAACATAAATAAAATACATCGGCATATTGATATAAACTAGAGTCTGAGAAATTCAGGTACAAATGCTCAGTGGGGCGGGGGAGGGGCTGGCCGCTTTTGCCCAGGAGGATGACGAGAGCGGCAGGACCGCTGGGTGAAGAGGTGCTTAGGGACTGGGGCCCCTGTGGGTGCTCAAGCTGGGAGGGGCTTGGCGGCCTCCTGCTTTAGGGATCTTTAGCTTTCTGAAGAATTAAGTGGAGATGAGGGTGGGGGTGGGGCTGGAGCCTGGGGCTCTCTCAGCCTCGCCTCTTCCAGAGGGAGCTGCCCTCTGCACCTTTGAGAACCTGCTCTCCTTCGAAGGTCCTTTTTCCACTGGAAAGAAATTTCATCTGCTGTCCTCTGACCAGATTTACCTGGGTGAGGTTCGGGATTAGCATTTTAATGGAAATAGTTTTTGTTTCTGAAACGGCTCACTTCAAGAGGTTAAAATGTCCCCTTCCCCTCTACCCTCACGCAATCCTCATTAGGGCTTCATGTCGGAGGCCGACCTTTCCCTCCGGCTGTGACGAAGGTTGTGGTGACCCTTGCTTTCGTTCCTGCCCTAACGGTTGCCGATTCCCAATGAGCAGAAGGGGAACAGTGAGCTTGCAGGATAAAAACACGTTTGGACGGCGGTGATTTGCAGATGCACCGATGACTGAACTCCGTGCGCATGTACCCGCAGACACACGGAGATTTTAGGACCAAGAATGACTGAGGATGGAGGCCGCCCCCCAAACCCTCTGAGGTGGGTGCACAGCCTTGCCTTAACCAGAGACAATGGGGGAAAGAACGCACACAGGCCACGTCAGACGAGACGGTGTGGACATTAAGGAATCTATAAAAGGTGAGACCTCCTGACTTTCAGACTAGTCTCTCCCTCCTCAGTCAACCTCTTATGTTCCACAGACATAAATCAAGAGGGCAGTTTTCAGGAACACAGACTTACAGTGACGAAAGCAGCCAAATGGCTGTCATTTCTGACTCTTTACCGAGGGTTAGAACTGCACGTTTGCACTGTCCTGCGCGAAGCCTGGCGGGGAGCGAGTTTGAAGGCGTGGCACGGCACTGCAGCCCTGAGCGGATGAAGGGCTACTGACTGACGGGGAGGCCCCTTCACTGGGGACTGAACGCCACCCCCCAACCACCCGTCCAGAGAGCTCCGACCTTGGCTGATTCAGTTGAGGAGAAATGAGAACAGGAAACACTCTTCCCTTCCTGATGTGCGGGCTCCATCTCTGCTCATTCAATCCTCTGCTCTCCTTTCGTTCCACTGGGTGCACCACAAGGCACCCAGGGGAGAGGAGACCTCTGCTTTGGGGGGGCATGGGGACACTGTCCTCCTCTTCACTGGGCCAAACACGGAGCACGGGTTCTGGGGAGGCAGCGGTTAGTCGCCAGTGCCCTGAGGTTTCCCACACTTCCCCCTCTTCGGTAGTGAGACGAGAAGGCAGCCAGGCTAATTTATCTACAATTTGTCTCGTTCCTGCAGGCTGGGAATGTGGAGGTGCGAGCAACAGGGCAGTCAAGACCCCGAGGAGTCAGACGTGGCCCCCACTCCACACTTCGAAGGCGAGGGATACTGGGCTAGTAACGTCACTTCCTGAGGCCTCAGTTTTCTGATCTGAAAGATGGGGACAACGCTACGTAAGAGTAACGTGAGAGTTCATCGGGACAATGTGAGCAGGGGCCTTAGCACAGATAAAGGAATGCGGCAGACCTCTGAGAAACGGCTGCCGTCGCCAGCTCTGCCACTAGTTTTCAGCGGCCTTGGGATTCAAGTAACAGCCAGCAAGTCCACGAAACAGAGTCTTCTGAACACAGCGTTATGGACTGGGTGTCTGCAGTGCAGCTCCCGTGTCCCTTCAGAAGCAAAGGAGCCCCTCCTGACGAGATCAAATGTAGCGAGCCTGCAGCCTGGACACCTCCGGGCACGGGTGCAGCCTGGCAGGAGGTACCGTGACAGCGGAACCGAGGCGCGGCACTTGCGCTATTTCAGATTTCGCCCGGCCACCACGGCGCTCCTCCAGAATCGGAGCTAACCGCGTGTGATGCGCTCACTAAACTCCCGGCTCGGCACTGGCTGCAGGTCAGAACCCAGACCTCTGCCCCACAGACTGGCCCAGAGGAAACGGGCGTCGTGGGCCGTCTGTTTTTCCCACCTGTGACACAGGCCTGCCTCGCACTCGAGGGTCCCCAATCTCCTCGACTTTATAAAGGGTGTCGTGGTTCTCAGTTCTGGAAAAAGTAAAGGTGGCCTGGACCTGGGGAAGCAGGAGTGAGGCATCCAGTTCTCCCCCCACCCCCACCACGTGGTTAAGGACATGGCGCACATCAGGTGGACAGTTCTCTAAAGAAATCGTCTGGCCCAGCTGGTGTAGCTCAGTGGGTTGAGCACGGGATGGGAACCAGAGGGTCCCGGTTCGATTCCCAGTTGGGGCACATGCCTGGGTTGTGGGCCAGGTCCCCAATGAGGGCCATGTGAGAGGCAACCATACATTGCTCTTTCTCCCTCCCTTCTCCTCTCTCTGAAAATAAATAAATAAAATCTTAAAAAAAAAAAAAAGAAATCGTCTGGAGGGATTCACAATTCCCTTAATTCTTTGGTTTCTAAATCCAAAGAAGAGCTTCCGTTGTTAATGATGTTAATCAATAGAAGGCTGGGCACCTCTGATGTGCTAATGGTGAGGATTAGGTGTGATGCAGAGAAAAAGCAAGAATCAATTCTATTCTTTGCCTCCTGCCCGTGGGGATTGGACTCCAGCGGGAGGTCAGCAGCGTCCCGAGAGCCGCCTGACAAACGCGAGGGTGGAAAATTCAAGCCTTTCTCAGGGATGACCAGATGCTGTGCGCATTTTCAAACAGGGAGCACCAGACAGGCATTCTGATGTTCTTTTACTCTTTAACAAAAAGTGAAATAAACAGAAACATTACATGTAACATAATGATCTGAGGAGCCTGTACCCTTTATCTTCCCTCAAATTACTCATTACTCCTTTTGATTTAGGGGATCATGTACTCTACAAAGGCATCAAGTATGTTCCCATTTGCTGATACTTTCCTGTGTGTGTGTGTGTGTGTGTGTGTGCTTATAGAGAGCATTGCATATTGTTATTATTTACTAGCATCTTTGCTATAAAGCAAACTAATTTGCTCTAAATTAAAAAGGAAACTCTTCTCGTTAAACAAGTCGTGGAAATCCCACGGACACTTTTAACTGTTCCCACCGCGCAGACCTCTGGTTTGCTCTCTCACACACACGCACACGCAGCACAAAGCACTGCTGTCAGATTTCCCTTATTCCCCTTCACCTGTTCCCCACAGTGACTCTGTGGGGCATCGAACCGGGGGTGCCTCTAAAGCAAACCCGAGAACCCTATGTGACTCAGTCCCACGGTCACCCTACTCCCAAAAGAACACCCGACCTTGCAGGGACCCGATCAAGAATCGGAAATCCCCGCACCAAAAGCACTGCTAAAACCCGCGACAGCACCCTGCCCAGCACCTGCACTCATTCACTCTCTCACGCTCTCTCTCTCCCCTTGCACCGCGGGAGCAGCGCACCCTTCCTGGAATGCAGCATCTCAGAGTAGTAAGGTTCCAGCAGGCAGTACTTGCCTCCAGCTGTCCACCCAGCTCAGGTGGGCCCCTTGTTCTTCGGAAGCAGGTGGATTTCCCACGGGCACAGTCAGACTTCAGAACCCCCAGGACCGTCCTTTGTCGGCAGCTGGGATTCCTGACGGCTGCTTTCAGCCCAGGAACGAGGGACCGGAGCCTGGACTACAGAACTGCAGGTGCAGGGAGGGCGGAAATCACGGAGTGGAGTTTGGGGCTGGCGGCACAGATTGAACTGTGTGGAGAAACAGTGACACATTCAAGGCAAGGTCTAAGATATGGACTGGAGTTTTTTTCCTTGTTTGTTTGCTCTTAAGATAATTTTACTTGCAGCCTCCCACATGTGGGCGATACCCGCAGCGCACGAGCGGATCTGCCTCTTGGGATGTTTTGGGCTGCGATTTCATAGGGTGTCTGGCTCAGACACCTCAGACACGGCTGATCTTCAAGGAGGCCTTTGAGAGCCGGGCCTTTTAGAGAAAACTTCTTCCAAGTTTTCATATTTAGTTTTTCCGCGAAGATGGTGCCTGTTCTTGCTGTGGACGGCATTCCTCATGGGACGGAAAGTGTGGCTGTGCTGGATGCCGCGGCAGGAAAAGACAAACGGAGACTGGTGCGGTGGGGGTGATTTTTGAGGAATAGTTGGTAAGTCTGGGATCTGGGAAAAGACAGCTAACGTTTGCTGATTTTCTGGGACCTCCAAGGGACCTTCTCTTGCCTCCCAGTCTCGCCCAAGCCTGGGGATTCTCGACGGCCAGGGCAGGGCTTACCTGTCCAACACCCGAGCTCTGATTGAGTGCGAGTCCTGCTGGCCTGTCTGCTCCCGCCGCTTCCTCCGCTCTCCTTCGGGAAGGGCTCAATCAGTCCACACTTTTCGGGAGCATCTTAATATGCTGGCATTCTCAAAAACCGAGTATTTTTCTTTCGTTGATATGTGCCTTCTCAAAGAAAGGAAGAGCGGAGTGGTCGGAAAGAGGTGAGAAGATGCTTTCTCAGATCTCGGGGCAGCACCGAAGCCTGGGCAACCTGGCGCAGCAGCAGGAACGGCCCCTCCTCCCGCCATCACTGGCCACACCAGAGTCAGAAGTGTGCAAAGCGCAGCAGGTGAGGGGGGAGGGCCGGTGGGGGAGGGGAAGTCTTGGCCATGGGAAAGAAAATTAGGAAACTGCCACTTTACCTCGAAAAGGGATGCTGTGTTTACCAAATTAAGTGCCAGCTTCTTCTAGATTTTCTAACCCATCACCCGTGCTGTGGAAGGATCAGGATCCACAAAATGATTTAGGCATATCCGATTATCAGAGGCAGAAACCAAAACGTAAGAACAAATAGCCCCTTCTCCACTATTTCCTTAAATACATGATCTTTTGAGGTGCTGTGGCCAACGCAGTGTGTTTCCGCTCCTGTGACAAACGCCATTTGGGAAAAGGCAACACGATAGGGACGGCACACGCGTCGGTGGCTCCCGGGGGCTGAGAGAAGACCGGAGGACGGGGTGACCACAAGAGCACAAGGGAAATTGGGGGGTTACCTACGGAATTGCTCTGTGTTGATTAGGGTGGCGGTTACCTGAATGTAGACGTTTGCCCAAACTCATTGAATTTCACTTGGTGTAAATTTAAAAACCATGTTCTAGCCATAATAAAGATGAAAGTTTAAGGACTTTTTGGTAAGTCCCTGAGATCAGCCGATCCTTTCTCTCCTTCGTCTCAGGAGGTGGTGCAGGGAGCCTGGGTAAGGCTCATCCACTGCGGAGAACCTCCGGGCACACACTTGGAATGTTCTGGAGAGTTGTCCTTAAGATCCAGCCCACAGCTATACTCTGCATGGTGCAGGACCCGGAGCTGGTGAAAGTATACGAAAACCTGATCCTTTTCATTCAGTACAGTGACGAGCTTTCTGTGCCTGAGATAAGAAAGGCCTGGTGGCAGACGGGAAGGGTGAGCTCTTGGGAGAAGTGTCAGGGGCGATTCTGAAAAGCCCAAACAAAGGTGATGTTGTGACTGGAAACAGTGGCTCCCACACAGGGCTTCCTAGGCAAACCATGTGATTCCCCATTGATATGGGGCGGGCTCAGAGAACCTGCCTGTTTGAGGAATCCCCCTGGTAATTCTTCGTAGCCACCCAGTGTTACTGCTGGGAACGTGGGCCCGGGGACCCTCACACCCAGAGCAACATATCCTAGGAGAGAAGGAGTCCTCACGGGCTCAGGGCGGAAACAGCCTGCTGGTCCTGCCCGGGAGGCCCAGCTGGGGGCGTGTGAGAGGCAGCTGATTGATGTTTCCCTCGCAAATCTGCGTTTCTCTCCCTTCCCCTCTCTCTAAAAAATAGGAAAAAAATTAGAAAGCTAGGGGTACACTGGTACAACAACTGGCCTGACTCCAACCCCTGGGGGTTTTCTGGTCTTGGTGGGACGGGGACTCGGAGACGCAGCGCCAGGCCCGCCCCCCCTCCCAAGGCCTCCTAGAGGTAGGAGGTCCTTCTCAGTGGCGCGGCCGCCCTGGGTTTCAGCGTCTTGTCCCTTTATTGACGTGTAGGCATGAGAGAGGGACAGCTAGGGGATCAGAGAGGGTGGCCTCCCCTTTTCTCTGACATCACCTCTGAGCCCCGGGAGCTGGTTCCTCCTTGGAGGTTCCCACGGGCTTTGCTGAGTCTAGCCGCCGAGTTAATTATATTTTCCCTTGGTTGGCAGAATACAAATCCGCTTAGTCATGCTTCTGTTCCCTCCAGACTTGGCGCAGACTTGAAGACCCGGCGCCCTGGCTCCTGGTGCCGCCCCTCCCTGTCCTGGAATGGTTCCATCTCAGAGGCAGGGAGTCCAGGACACAGCACCACCTGCACCTGCTGGCCTGGGGGTAGAGTCTCAGTGTCGACAAAGCAGCGTCTCCTTGGCTGTGACTTGAGGAGCTCCCTGGGCCCCAGTCTCCCAAAGCCTCCCGACGACTGCTGGGGCCCCGAGGCAGCGCCTGAGTGACCAGTCCTCCCCTCTGCACACAAAGCGCCCGCCAGCCTCGCCCTCCTTGAACACCGAGGCAGCGATGGCCCTGTGGGGGCTGGGAAAGGGCACTGCCCTGGGGCTGGGTCAGAGTGACCGAGCCTGGGCGCCCCTGGTCACGGCCAAGCAGTGGTGCAGCCCATGGTCCCTGCGGCAGCAGTTTCCGCTGTCGCTACAGAGCAGTGGGCCCGGCTGGCGGCTCCCTCTAGCCTGGGACAGGGTCCCCATCCCCAGCCTTTCCAGTGTTTCTTACAGAGGTCTGCACTGGGACCTGTGCTCCTTTGCAGCAAGTACTTGCTTGCGGCTCCTCTCCTGAGGACTTCGGTCTCAGGCCTCTTGAGTGACAGTCACCGCGCTACACGGAGAGCCCACGTGGCCCTCCGCCCCGAGCACTGGCTGTGTTCTGTATCTTGTCCTCTCCTCTCTCGAGTGAGCACTCCCTCTGCAGACCCAGGGGTGCCGCAGGGCAACGGACCCTCGAACCCACCACTACCTTTCCGCACGCATGGCGGTTCCAGGTCGGGCGCGACGGGGATCAAACTGGGATCTCTGCGGAGTGAGAGTGAAGGTCCTGGTCATGTGCCCGTCATCCGTTCCGGTGGGAATTGCGCACACCTGAGGGACGCTGGGTCGTGGTGGGGTCACTGGTCCCGTAACTGTGAACGTTTCACAGACGCTGGCGAATGCTTGCCATGCTGAGGAGGGAACCTGAGCGGCCCCCTTTCCAGGTGTGTCTTTCATCTGCATCTGACGGATGGAGGACGAGAAACCCATGCTGGGCGCTGTGCACAGCGAGCCCTGCAAGAGTCCCAGGCCTGCCAGGGAGGTGTTGGTTCTGGCTGCGTGGGGGTCCTTTTTGGTTGGGCCAATGGCTGGACCCCCTCCTCACAGGGATCACCTTCCCTCAGTCTGTGTACTCAGGGACTTTGCGGAGCTGAATTTCTGGAATTCAGGTTGAATTCGCCCAGGTGGGCTGGCTTTTTGACAGTGAACCTGCCAACCTTTCCATAGAGAAAGTCTGAGCTCACCTCATGCCCTCTGTTCAAATTTCCACAGCAGGAAACGTCACCCAACTGTCCCCTAAATTCCTCCCAGTCCCTTCACCTCACCTGAAAGGGTGCGATGGCCTGACCCCGACCTCCTGTGACCTGGGTCACATGCAGGCTCAGGAGGTGCGCGTGCCATAGCATTGATGTGCGCCTGGAGTGCAGCACACACACGCACACAGGCGCGCACAGAAATACTGGTCCAGAGTGAAGGCACTCGGGACTCGGAGCCGGGACTGGGTTCTGACCAAACACCAGCACTAACTGCTGCTCAGCCCGCCCAGGAGCCTCCTGGTGGCGCCGGGGAGGAATCGGATCCCAGGGGGCCCTGGTCCTGGCACGCTCACTGTACTTGATTTTGGAGGGTGACTGAATAGCCTTTCTCTTTATGTTGCCCAGAGGCTCTTTTCCAGATCTGGATGGACTATTCTCTGGCCGCGCCTGCTCTTCCAAACAAAGGTGTCAGAGAGAGCTGCCACCCACAGAGACGTGTGCAAAAAATACCGAACAGCCGCAGGTGCATGGAGATGAAAGGTTAAGGACGTTACGTCCGTGTAACGGAATATCATAGAGTCATTAAAACACCAAAGGATTAAAATAATATTGGCTTGGCTAGCATTCACTAGTTAATCCATCTGACCCACGTTTTGGGGGCGTCTGTCACGGGCCACGTGCCGGGCCAGCCCTGGGACAGGGCGGGCGGAGCGGACGCCGCCCGGGCCCGGCCGTGCTGGACGTGCTGGTCGCTGTTCCACGTGCTAAAAGCAGCACAGGCTTTCTTCCCCACAGCCCGCCGGGGCGGGTCCACCGTTCTCCTCATTTACAGGTGAGGACGTCAGGGGCGCGGCGCCAATGCAGCGCAGCAGGAGTATCTGCCCACGTCTGTCGGTTTCCACAGACACGCTCCTCCGCCACGCCCGTGACAGTTCCGTCACAGTTGTGTACGAGCAGCACACAGCACACCATCTTGCGAGGGTGCTCGTGGGAGGTTCTGTGGCCCGATTTCCTACTGGGAACCCGTTTCTTTTTCTGCAGATTTATAGGAAAACAATAATCCTGACCACATGCTCCACATCCCCTCCTCCCCCGTTTCTGATATGGATTCCTGAAGCATCGCTCCAAAAAGCAGAAAGAGCCTGGGAGGCAGAAAAATGGATGGCCTGGTTTAATTTTAAGTGACATGAATAATGCCGCTTCTCTCTCTTTCCCCGGAGCCTATTTCAATATCTGAGTGACGATAATTGGGACATTTTCTTATTGATCACAGAGCCTCAGTCTGTTTTCGTACCCAGGACACACCGCTGTACCTGCTACGGGCGGAGTCCGACTCACAGTATATCATCACAGAGCACGAACACTGAGGGAACCAGGAAGGCCCTGCTCTGGATCGAGACGTTTTCTAGAACAGCCAGAGCCCCTGCCCTGGCCAGGCAAACAGCCCTCCTCTCTCTGAGCCCCCTGCTCGCAGTCCACGGCCCCGCTCCTGTGAGCAAAGCGCCGCGCCAGGCCATTCCACCGAAGAGGAAAACAGGAAGGCGGGGCATACGAAAACCCGAGTTTTGCGTCATAAGCAAGGACAACTTACACGGCTTAAATATGTAGGTATTTAAAGCTACGTAGTAGTCACGCAACTTAAAAATCATTGTCGTAATTATGATTTTTACTCTGTTGAACGAAATGTTTATAGGAAACATTAGTTTATCGTGCTTTTACCAGGAAGAGCCGGATCCCTTCACGCACACATTTTAAACCATAAAGGTCCCGGATTTGACAACCGCTGGAGAAATGTCCTCCGTCTCCTCTCTTTCCTGTCCCCAGACTTCAGAGGACCTAAGGGCCCCTCATGTCTTCACAACCGGGCGGGCTGGGAGGTTGACCCCAGGGACAGCCGAGGCAGGGCCAGCCACTCCAACCTTCTCCCTCTTTGTAACTCCAAGGGTTTATTTCACTCTCCTCGGGTTTCTGGCCCGTAAAGGCTACTGTTTTTAGGAATTCACACTTACATAGACACAGATAGTGACTGTGCTGGTTTTAGTTGAGGAGACGGGAAACGCTTCACATAGAATCAAAGGAGAGGCAGCTTCGGAGAGAGCCAGAGGTGATGCTGAGGACGCACCTTGAGATAAAGAAGGGGGGCTCCAGGGACGGGCCCGAGTGCCGGGAGCTCAACGGAACCGGTTGCTCCCACACCGACTGGACTGCGGCTGTGGGCTCCGCCAAGTGAAGAGCATGCCCAGGGGCCAGTGAGGCCGCCGCTTTCGAAAGAGTGACACCTGCTTGCCTCCGCACAAGACTGATCTGCTAAATACCAGCGCGAGGACGCCGTGACTAGACAGCGGGTGGTGCAGAAGCCACACCATGGCTTCAAGCCGGCCGACGCCGGGTCTGAGCGACGACTGTCTCCATCGCTTGGCAGCTGCACGACCTCAGACGAATTACTGGACCTTCTGCACCTCAGTCTGTCAACCTGTAAAATGGGGACAGGACACCCGACACCACAGGGCCGTTGGGATGAGCACCAGGCATGGCGGTGGTTCTCACGATGGCGTCATGATTATCTTTAGCCAAATACATGTTACTAACAATTTGATTTGTAAGATTCAGAGAGAGAGGAGGTTAGACTGGTTTGGTATATTTTGGGGAGGATTTCAGGAAAAAGGTAAGTTTCCACCTTGGCTCTGAAGAATGGGTAGAGTTTAGAAAAATAGAAGGATGGGGTCGGGGTAGGGGTGGTATGTGTGTGTGAGGGGTGTTCCCCAAACCAAAGTTAGAGGTGAGGATAAAAGAAAAACAGCAACTGCGCATACTGAGGCACCGTCTGGGAAACAGCTGGGATGGAGTGCTTGGGATTGGAAGGGAGGAATTAAGGCTGAAAACCCTAACGCAGGAGCAGGCTGGGGAAGTCCCGGAAGAACGCCAGCGACACTGATTGTGGAGATGGCGCACCGCAGCACCGCCGTAAGTCCTTGGTTCCAGAAAACGTTATGCGGGGGGGGGGGGGGGCGCGAGTACAGCCGCGGTGTCCAGCCCTAAAGTCATGATGAAATTCACTTACAAAACTGTTACCATAGGGACGTGAAAGATAAGCACATAAATGTATACGTCTACAGGGATGTTTCTATTTTACACCCCAAATTCGGCAGGTCACGGACGCTACGCCCCTGTAGGAATGCTTCTCGTTGCATTTGTTCCTCGAGTCTCTTGGGGCAAAGGGAGCAGAGACGCGGGGTTGGCAGAAATGAACCAGGGCTTCCTTTTATGATGGTCCCCCCAAAACGTTAAGAATTTACTGTTCTCTTAGAAAATCTCAGCTAGAATTCTATTGTGATTCATAAGTGATTATCTACTTCTTCTTCTCTTTCCTCTCTCCTCCCCCCATCCCCCAGGATGATGTACTTAGAATGAACTATTACATTTAAAAATGAGGGAAATTTATTCTCAGCTTGTCAAGAAATACATTAAGAGATTATTTTTGCCCGATGATGGCATTGGACACATTTTGTAAAATGCATGAATTTCTTCCACTGGCATCTCAAGAGACTTTGCTGCTTCTTTGCTAGGAGAATGGATCCAAATTATGCATCTGCTGAACTTGGCGTTGGGGAGCGATTTTGGATACATTGTATGTATTGCTTCCTTCAAATGAGAAATAACTGTGGCCTTTTAACAAATCATTTCGTTTGATAAATCCGACCCTGAGGATGCACTAGGGTAAAACCTCCTTTCATCCTGGGGAAGCATGCCTCCACCGACAACCCCCGCCTACCCCCACGCCCAGCTTCTAGTCACGCTGGAACCCGAACCACAGGGAGCTGGGTCAGAGCCAGACCCTTTCCTGGCTTTTCGGACAGGACTTTTTCCCCCTGGGTTCTGAATCCTACACCCTCAACACTCTGACGGGAATTCCCGACTTCCTTCTGCTAAGCTTCCTGCCTTCCTTGTCTCCTCCTCTGTTGGAAAAAGTTTCCACCAGCGCTCACTGCCTGCCAAATCCGAATCCAAGTTCCCTAACCTGGGCTTTCGGCCCGGTGTCTGGTCTGACGCCCTGTGACGTGTGCTGGCTGCGGCCCTGCCTCTGGGTTTCTGCCTGAGGGATCCCCACCCACAAGCAGGCACCTAAGGAATATGTACTAGGCCTCAGCTCTACATCCTGGGTCTGTCATTGCCTGTTGCTTTCCACAGCCCACCACCAGGGAAAAGAAGAATACAGACACAAGATTCCAGGGAGAAAGAGGCTTATCCGTTCTGCCAGTCTGCCTGTGGGCCCCCGAGGCCAGCCGCCGGTGCACACTGCTCAGGGGGGAATCGCCCCCAGCCCCCAGGGCGGGCGGCACCTGCACTGGCACCTGGAATGCAGCTGCGCTGCATAAGAAAGCTGGGGTTGGGGGTTAGGACAACCGGGCTGCCGTCTCCGGAAGGAAGGAGAATGTGCTGCTTTCATTTCCCAATCACACACGTGGTCCTTCCTGCCAGAACCAAGTCTACTTACAAGGCTTTTAAGACGACAAAAGAAATGAACTTTGGAGATATTGAAAAGACAAAGGGCTTTGATACCATGGTTATTTTTTGCACTGAGAAAGTTATAAAAATTTCCCCCTACTTCACTTTTAAGGTAAAGGCGAATGAAAACAAGATGACCTTTTATTCATAGCTATGACCTATTTTGCCAGAATAAAACACGCAGGGGTCTTAATGGGATGGAGAGGAAAACGTGCTTCAACACAGACTGCATTTCCCATGCGCTGCTGCCGTCTGGCGTATGACCAGACACGAAGCGAACTTAATCAATATGCCTCCTTAGCTACGTTAACAGCCAATTCATCAGTCTCGCCATCACCCACAAATACCCAACACCGACAAACAGTATCTTAGATAACGAATTCTTCGGGAACAGCTGACACTGCCATCAAAGCAGCAGGTTATTAGAAAGTCGTTAAAACGCGCACTTCATGAGAAGGGGCTGTGGTTCCTTTCCTGACGTTTTGATGACTGGTAACTTAGAAAATGAACCGAGCCTCTGAGGACGGGACTAAGTTCACAGGGAGAGGCTTTATTCCCTGGCCTGTTCTTTCCTGACGCTCCTGCTCCAGAGAAGGGCGGCGATGCTTCGCTTTCCCTCTGTCCTCTTGGAGTAAACCCCTCCTGCCAGCGGGAGCTCCAAACTCAGGAGTGCGCCGTAGAATCTGGATGAGGCTGTAACTTCTAATGGAAGGAAATAGGCAATTACCCATTCGGACTGCCAAGCCCATTTGCAAAGGTTAACAGCATTCCTACCATTTACGCGCCACACCATCTGCTTTGTGTAAAAGTGACCCTGATTTGAATGCCTTGGGGCAGGCGGGACTACCCAGGGTCGTGTGGCCGACACCTAGTGAGGAACACCCCCCCGGATTAGGAAGCTGGTTGCCCTGTCAGATTCACCAACGATTCACCAACCATCTGCCTCATATCACCTCTGCCTTTTGTTTTCTCGGATGCCCCCAGAAGGCTGCTCTCTCCCTTCCACCTGTTTACAGCCTACCCCTTGGTTTATGAGAAAAGTTGCTCGAGCTACACAGATGGGCTGCGTTCATTAACACCCGCCAGAGTCACATCGAAGGAGGCGAACACTCACGTCACCAAGGAGATGACAATGGGGAGGGCGTGGGGAGGGCACAGCCAGCAGCAGGTGGCAGCAGGTGACTTCGCAGGAGGGGAGTCCATCTCTGTGACAGCGTGAAGAATGTGGAATGGGAGCCGCCCAGCTCAGGTCTCTTTCGCCGAGATGACCTGGTCTGCAAGGAAGTCCCATGATCCTCAGAGCTCCGGTGCCCCAGAGATAGACTCTCGGAGGAGTGGCCACGCCAGTTCTTCCCAAGAAAAGCGTCCCGCAAGCCGAAGGGTCTGACCGAGAACAGACACCCCTGCTGGACAAAGCAGTAGCCTGGCTGCCGCCGTGGCTGAGGCTGAATTTGTAAATGAGCTGAGGGCAGCCACGTCGCTTTTGCTGTCAAAGCAGAGTTGGGCTGCAAAACACCAGCTGGTGGGAGAGTCAGACCGGCTCCAGCGTCGCCCTGGCACCGAGATCCGAAACAGGACTGCAGATTACCCTGATGAGACCAGTCACCAGAGGAATGACTCCGTGGTTTTCAGTCGCCGCTTCTCTGTTCTCACAGAGAGAGAAGGCGTGGATGGTGGTGCGACTTTGTCCGGGGTCTAGGGAGTCCTTTATTAACCCCATCATACTTCAGAAAAGACGCGGGGCTGCCGAACGAGCCAGAACTAGTCCAGAGGAATCGTTTCCCCTTTTAAAGGAAATGGGAAACTTAAGCACCAAACTTACTTTCAGTGGAAATGGCTATCCCAGATTTCTGTTTATTTATTACTGCCTTAGTAACACCAATTGTCTCTTCCTAACTGGCCCTTTAATAGTATGCACACCTGTGCCTCCAGAGCCGCTTGGGCTCTTTGCTCCTCTGCAAAATGAGATTACATGGTTTTTTTGTTGTTGTGTTTTTGACTTTGCAGATCTTACTGTTTATCTCCTCTGTTGCTGATAAGCGTCTAGCCGCCTGTTCTGTGGGTGATGTGCCTGCCTGTACTATTCCACCCAGAACATTCTTCTTGTTTGTGCTGGCTCTGGCAAGGGCTCGGAAAGCAGACCGTGCTGCCCACTGGCCTCTGCGCAGCGCAGGTGCAGTGGGAACTGTGTGGGCGCTGCCCGCACCTGCCCAGTTTGCTGCCTCGGAAATCGTCACATCCCCACGAACGCCGCCTACATGCTGGATTCCATCCCGGGGCCCGGTACTGCCTAGGATGTTGGGCACCAGGGGTCGTCCTGGCTGCTGGCCACGCTCCGAACTGAACCCTCTTCCTGTCGGCTTCCCATTTCTAAGCCCAGAGGTTCTCTGTAGATCTTTGTCCACTGCCTTATTCCTAAGACCCTTGGTTCTCGGGATTGGGTTCCTGCTGTATTCTTCTTTTTTTTTACGATTTTATTTATTTATTTTCAGATAGAGGAGAAAGAAGGGAGAGAAACATCAATGTGCGAGAGAAACATCAGTTGGTTGCCTTTCCCACGCCCACAACCGGGGGCCTGGCCTGCAACCCAGGCATGTGCCCTGACTGGGAATCGAACTGGCAACCTTGTGGTTCACAGGCCAGCACTCAATCCTCTAAGACACACCAGCCAGGGCCCTGCTGTATTCCTGCCAGGTATTTTTCCTACCTGTGTTTCCTTCCTGCCCTACTATGCTACGAGGATGCTCAGGAGAGAATAGTAGGTACTATGTCGACCAAGAGGCAATAAAATGAAAGTGCAAATAATGCATGTGAAATACTTTGGCCTTGATGTTGCTTTCAAAAGCTGTATGATGTCTAAGGAATACTTTTTGTCTCAAACCTCGGTTTTTGTATGTAAAAGTCTGTGCTGAATTTGGTTTGGTGGTAGGCAAAGTAGAACTCATAAAACCCGAGCACAGTTATGAAAACCAAGGATTTATGAAGAATGGTGCTTTACCAAGGCATTCTCATTTGGCAACAGAGAGAGAACAGATTTAAAATATTAAAACAGATATAATCCATTAATTTTCTAATGGTTTATTCCTGCTACTATTCTAACCAGAACAATTAACATTTTCATCTCAACTGAAGGCATTAGGTCAAATAAAACAATTTCCCAAACCCTGCAGACAATGCAGGCATGGGTGACTACGAAGGTCGTGAGGATCGGTGTGGCTGACAGCTGTGTGTGGGACTGAACTTGAACTCCATACAACAGACCTACCATTCTTCAACAAACAAATGAACTTCAAGGGCAAGTCCATGTCATGTAGATGTAGTAGAAACTGTTAAGCCTTCTGTACTTATTGAGACTACCGTTGACTTTTAAACTTCTTTAAAAAGCTATTCTTCTATTCTCCTCTTTTGATGTTTGGGTATCTTATTTACTCACAAAGCAACTTCCTACTTTTGCCTTTTTTAGTTTTGGTTAGAAACCAAGGCTAGGAACCGAGAAGTCAAGCACTGGGTTTTAAATGCCTCCTCTCTGGCACTTTGAGTGCGGCTGGGGAAGGGAGGCTGTGGCTTTGTTGGTTCCCGGGAAATCCACAACCCCAGAGAATCAGCTAAAAAGATTTTATTTTACTCAACCAAAAGTGATCTCAAATTCTCTTCAAACTTCAATGCATGGAACTTAAAAGGATGCGGCTGAGACTCAATAGTCCATCCATTGATCCCTGCTGGGGACACGCTTCCTCCCTGATGCAACCTTGAAATGGCAGGGCACCCAGAACTGACCTGGAGGAAGGCGAGCGTGGCCACGGCGCAGCTTTCCAGTGCAGCCGAGCTTTGGGCTTTGTCCCAGAATCTCCAAGGTCCTTTTCTACCCACTGCTTTATAAGATAAAAGACACGGACACATTTTGGAAAACGGGTTTTTCTTGGATGCACAATGCCCAATAATATACTCTAGAGGTGATGGAAGCTATTTCTGCCCTTGTGTCTGGGATGTGAAAAAGGAGGAGCCATTCTCACTATTAAGTTCTCAGGTTGATTATTTATGACTCAACTCAGCAGAAATTTAAGTTGCAACAGGGCCAATCGCCGAAGCTTATAGGCCCCGTGGGGCAGAGGCGCGCTGACTCAGCTGGCCCACTCCCCGCCGCCTTCTGGAGGAGGGTGTCCCTTCTTCTGGTTCTCAGGGTGTTGGCCATCACCTCTTCTTGGCAGCCTGGCAATGCCACTTCAGCATATTCAGCGAGTGTTTACTAAGCACCTACTATGTGCGTAGCTCTGCGTGAGCCCCTGGCGGGGAGCACAAAGATGGCCAAGATGACGACACTGGGATGACATGACAGGCACAGGTGGGAGAGCGCCTCCCTCCTGGGCTCTACCTGGCAGGTGAGCCGCTTCCGCTTAGAAGCACCAGGGAAACCCCTGTCCTCAGGGCCGGGTGTGATTTTGGTGGTGGGGCCGCTCTGTGAGTACGCCGAGGGTGTGCGAGGGCCCAGCGACCGGGGGACAGAGGACTGATTCCAGGCGCACAGGGGAGGCTGAGAGGGTCGGGCGGCTTTGGAGGGTCACCTTGGGAAGGGCGAGGGAGGAGGCAGCGCAGAGCAGTGCAGTGTGAGCTTCCATATCCGTTTGGTTCGCGAGTTCATGCATGTATTCTCTCCTCCTGAGGCCTTCCTGGGCATTAACCCTTACCTAAACGTTCCCAAGGTTTCCCCGGCTGGTCTCGGTGCCCTGAGAAGCCCTCGCAGTTTAACTGATTATGTTCTTTACTACTGGCTGGTTTTCCTTACAGCATTCTTTGTCTCGTCCTTGGCCTGCACCACCAGCTGCCGCCCACGAACAAGGCGGCCTCAGAGGGCAGGTTCTGGGCCTGAGTCCCGGCAGGATCCCATCCCTGTGTGCTGACCGACAGTAGGTGGAACCCTGGGGCTTCAGCGTAGGCAGGGCAAGATCAGCTAGTCTACGTCTGCATTGTGCAGAGCTGGCCCTGGAGTCAAAAAGCCCAAGGGGCTCACCAAGCCCACACAGCTGTCTGCGCCGGGCCTGGTCTTGTGTCTTCTCTCCTCCATTCAGAGTCCCTCAGAGTCTCCCCGCAGCGCCCGGGCACAGGAACTTCACTTCCGCCACCACCAGGCTGGTCTCCTTGCTGCTCCATGGGCTCCTGGCACTGCCAGGCTGCTCCCTGGTGCTACCGCCACCCACCAGCATGGAACCCCAGCCCGCGTCTGACCCTCGTACATGGCCTTGACCAGCCCTACCCGTACCAAGCTGGCCGCCCTGTTTCTGCTCTGCCCGTCCTCTGAGGGACATGTACTCTGTCCTTATCACTAATTGGGAACTCAGAAAATGAACCAGCATTCCTATACCTTTGCATCTCATGTTCCCAACTTGGTGCTATAGCCCCAAGCGGGGAAGAAGTGTTTCAGGCACGCAGACTCACAGGATTCAACGTGTCCTTGGAGGCCATCTGTCCAACACAGTCTCGGTGACAACACAGAGGATGTCACTGAGGCCCAGAGGGGGAAAACGACTGGCCCAGTATTTCTGTAAAAATTGTGGGAGGTACACACAACATTTCTTATTTTTATGTTGGATGAACGGATAAGCATTCATCCTCCAGCCCCGGGATCTACACTTGGCTTCCTGTCCCTATGAACTTGACCCGAGGGACCTCGCATTAGGTGGAACCACACAGTATTTGTCCTTTGGTGCCTGGCTTTTTTCACTGAGCATGGGGTCTTCACAGTTCATCCGTGTCACAGCATGGGGCAGGGCTCCTTCCCCTTTAAGGCTGAATAACAAACACCCCACTGCGTGGACAGACCGCCTTTCCCTTATCCATTTGTCCAGTGATGGACACTGGGGTCGTTCCCACCTTACTGTAAATAGTGCTGCTGTGAACACTGGCATGCTATTCTATTTTTCCCCTGCCTGACATGATACTTCCTCCATAGAGTAGAAATTCAGGGAAAAACTCCAATGATGATTACAATATTAGCCAGCCCCTCAATCTTACTGGAGAGAGATTAAAATCCATGGAACGAAAGACCCCCCATTCTGCAATTTAGCTAACAGGCAGATGCTCCCCAAAGGCAATCAATATTTAATGAACATTCCAAATGACCACAAAACAGTGGATTTTCTTTTCATACGTGCATTTCTCTTCCTCCTGTGTCTATACACTTTCCAGAGAGTAGAAAACTGCCCCAGAACCTCATTTCTCCCTACAGGAGGGCTGTTCCCGGGGACCTCATGGAACATGGCTGCATCCTGAAGCCGCCAGGTTTGAAAGCTCCAAGGTCAAGGGCTTCTTCTGGCAAGTCTCCCGCAGCACTTCTGCTCCATTAGAGAAAGAGAACAATTCAGCAAAAACAGGAGGGGCGGCTTTGCCCTTTCCACTTCCTTGCGTCCTCTCTCTAGCGATGTGTGTCTTTGAATACGCCCTTTATTCCCGGGCCACCCTCGGAGGGTAAATTCAAGGGCAGAGGTCTTTCAGTGACAACATGCAGTAGAAGGGAGATTTTTTTTTTTACCTCCTCACATCAGTTTATATTCAGCATCAGATCAGCGCCTTTGGCAGCTTGTATCATTCAGTGTTCCCTCCCCCAAATGCGTTCAGATGCCTTTCCTTAGCTAATACATGGAAAAGCATCCCTTTGCTGGCTGTTCACAGTGAACCTTTTTGGTGTTTATGGGGAGCTTGTTAAGCTAAAAAGCTCCTGGGTAAAGGCTGATAATCTCTCTGTGCATTTCGAGAGCACATGAAACTTCCATGTTGTGCCTCCCATCCAGTGTCTGTTTTGCTCTGTGACGCAGCAGCCGGGGAGGCGGGCAGGGCTGCTGGGAGGAGGGACAGGGCAGGGACTGAGGTCCCAGAGAGGGACCATGCTGAGGGTCCCACCCCCAGGAGAGCGCCACAGTGCTTACGGAGAGAAAAACTGTCGATGGCTTGCGTGTGCTGCTATAAACACAGAAACACGTGCCACCAAAGTCCTTGTGTCCCGCGTGAAACACAGCGTGGTCAGAGCTGGCTCTGCCCATCCTTCCTCAGCAAAACAGCTTCCTGGCTTCTCACACACCGCGGCTTTGCCTCGCTGTTCCTTCTCCTTGCTTTTCTGTTCCCCTCAGCTACTTACTTCTACTCATTCTTTTTAAAAAACATACTTTAAAATGTTTAAACAAATAGGTCTTAAAGGGTTGTTGGGAACAGTTCCATTTTCTGTGCTCTGCCCTCCCTTCAGGCTGATTTAACCATTTACTTCCGTCCCCACGAATGACAGAGTAATTTATGGTTTCGTGAGGCTTCATTCTCTGGCATTCTCTACTGACCCCCGACAAGAAGATGAGGACGGAGCTCCCTTTCACTCTCCCGCCCTGTTTGAAAAGCGCCAAGTCCCCCGTCCTTCCGAAACAGGGAGGTTGTCATTTTGGCTGCATCACTACTGAGTTTTCGCGGATTAAGAACTTGTAAACGCCACTCATGCCAACTCGTATCATTCGCCATGATTGGTTTCCCCGTACTGCAGCTTTTGTTCTTCCTGGGGTTTTTTCTTTTTTCTTTCCATTTCTTTAGTTTTCCTTCGGTGACTTTAATTTCTTTACTTTTCTTTCGGTCCTTTGTGCCTCCCTCCCCTCCCCGATCGTCAACGACCAAGAGAAAAGCAGCTCCGCAGGGCTGAGACCAACTGGGCACTCAGGGCCGGGTCACGGCATTCTGTTGAATGCAAACCATCTCACAGAACACACCGGCCAAGGTCACTCTGTGACCTTGACCGGGTGAGGCAAAGATGAGGTCACTGCATAGTTGTGTCTCTGCACAGACAAAAGAAATATCCAAACCACGAAAATAAACAGACATATCCCTTTCCTGCCTAATGCCAGTAACTGCTCCTCTTTTTTTTTTTTTTCTCTCCCTAGCCACAGCTTTAGTCCTGCTTGGTTCCTATTATGCTCCAGATAAAAAACATTAGGCCATCCAATCACAGAATGACCCCGCTTCCCGCCAGCATCCAATCCAGAGCAAACTCCTGCTTCTCTGAAAACTCCCCCCAGTCACGGAACAGAAGCCCACGTGCTATAAAAACGCTCTTCCAGCCCCTCTCAGGCGCCCCCGCCCCCACTCTCCAGGGCGTGCTGTCTGCTTTGCAGCAGGGAGGCGGTGGCCCAGCCTCGTTCCAGCACCGTGGGGGCTCTGTGTGGCCAGTGGCTGTCACGTATTCACCAGTGGGGGCTCCGTCGATTTTCATCTGAGGGCCTGAGGCCTTGGGAGGCTGTCCGCACCACATTCGTTCTGGGGGCAGACTTGGGACCCCTGGTGCCTCTGGCTGTTTGAAGGGCCTCGTGGCCCGTGTCTAGGAGGAAGTCTGGGCTGAACTGAGCTCTGGTGTTGTGTTCAGGCCTTCCATTTTAGGAGCTTCCCCCTCCTCCCTCCCTCCCTCCCCACCTCCTTCCTTCCTCCCTTCACCCCTGGGCTGCAACAACTGTCTTTGGTGTGAATATATACAGCACAAGGGGTTTACCTGAACCTAAACTTTTATCCCCTCTTTTTGCACTTCTTGCAGAGGAAAGATATTTGCTCTTTACAGTGATAACTTCCTAAGTGTCTAGAGTCAGCCCCTCTTACTTCCCCCCCCCATTCCTCTCCTCTTTTTTATTTTCTCTCTAGGGAAACTTTAAAAATAATTGATTGAAAGAATCATCCTGTTATTATGTGTGCACTTCAGGAATTTCTGTTCTCGAATAACTGTCAAAAGTATGTGTAAAAGGCAGGAAAAAATTAATTAAACTGCTTGTGTTTCTTCTGTGGACACTGAAAACTGTATTTACAAAACAGCATTTGTTACCATAGTTACAAGATAAGAAGAACAGGCTTCGTGCCAAGATAAAAGAAGAGCCTTGAGCCTAACGCAGGGTCTTTGCAAGTTAGTTTCCCAAATAAAAATACTGGTGGAATTTAGTTTGTCCAAGGTCAAGGTTAAACTTCTTATAAAATTCAGGCTTCTAAATTTCCTATATTGTTTTTATGCGTTAAATAAGCCATCATTTGAGTTAAGTGCATCATCACTGTTTTCACAGCATTTAAAATACATACACACACTCACACACATACACATAATTGTATTCAACTGAATGAAAAGATAATAATGGAATTAAAAAAATTTTATAGAGGGAGAGGAAGGGAGAGGGAGAGAAACAACGATTTTGTTGTTCCACTTATTCATGCATTCGTTGGTTGATTCTTGTGTGTGCCCGGACTGGGGATCGAACCTGCAACCTCAGTGTATCGGGTCAATGCTCTAATCAACTGGCTAGTAATAATGGATTTTTAAAATGTTTAATTATGTTACCAAAAATTGTAATTCCTCAATCCTTACCTAATTTTAAGACCTTAGGCAAATGGCTTCATTAATGAATATATAATCTTTGATACTTAGACAATTTATAAGAAACAAATACAATATAAAAGCTAGTAACTAAACGTATTTTTTACGTACCCTTATTTCTTAGAATGGCAACAGATTAACAAAAGATACAAATGTCTTTGAATGATGTATGTTCACTTTTGCCACCTCAAATTTGCTAAAGTGTTATGAAATTCAAGTTCATAAAATGAAGAAATTACTAAGCAATTCTTTGTTTTCTGTCCTCTTATGTCTGAAGAAAAGTTAGTTGCATTGATTAAATATGATAATATACAAGGTTGGTTATACTAGATATAATAATTAAGTTAAATATAAATATATATCTGAAACAATGGATTTGATTTTTGGTGTATTTAAAAATCACTAGAGTTAATCAAGATAATAAAGAATATTTTAAAGCTACAGTTAAGTTTTATATATTTCACAGCATCTCCTTAAATACTAAAGCTGTATAACTTTATGTTAAAATGTTATATGATTCAATATGTTGCTATTTAAAAAAATCTAGGATGCTATGAATATTTAAATATAATGTGCTTTCTATGATGGAAGAAGAAAACCATTTATATCTGCATGTAACCCTGAAATTAGGTACTGATTATAACATATATTATAAATGTTCATTCCTGACACCTGAGTTTTAATCATTAAGAAGTTATCTTAAAGACAGCGTGGTTCGCATTTGTCACAGCACGGATGGGCTTAGACGGGGTTCTGCCAAGCGAAATCAGTCAGTCAGAAAAAGACAAATATCTTATGGTTTCACTTGCATGTGAAATCTAATGAGCAGAATAAATGAACAAACAAAATGGAAACAGACTTGTAGGCACAGAGGACAGACTGACAGCTGCTGCCAGGGAGGGGAGTGGGGGCTGGGTGAGAAAGGGGAGGGGACCGAGAAGTGCAGATGGGCAGTGACGGAACGGTCACCAGGGTGACAGTCGGCACAGGGAACAGGGTCCATCACGTTGTAGTAACCGTGCTGGTGCCAGGTGACCGCTGTGTGAAGTACGTGATGGTCTGGCCACTGTGCTGTCCATCTGGAAATAATACTGAGTGTCGGCTGGAATAGAAAACCCCCCTCCAACAAACAAAGAGACAGACAGACAGACATACAAAAACAATGCGGACAGTCATCACAGGGAGAAATGTCTTTGGAAGATAAAACAGGCTTTCCAGTGTGCGCGCGACAGTGGACTCCTCGTCGGCAGGCGTTTCTGCTGACGGCGCTGATGTGTGAGCGGGAGGGCGAGCCTGCTCCCCTTTGCTGCCCCCTCCAGCTCTTGTCTACGGCATGTCTGTGGCGTGTCTGCGGTGTGTCTGTGGCATGTCTGTGGCATGCCTCGTCCGGTAAAGAGAACACGGGAAGCAGCCCTTTTAGCTGACATGGACGTCCTGGCCTGTGGAAGCTGCCCCAGGAGGACTGTGTGGCAGAGAGCAGAGGGACTGGCGACCAGGGTTTGCTGAGAGCCTTTCTGTTCTCTCAACCTCTCCGAGAGAGAGAGAGAGAGAGAGACAGACAGACAGACAGACAGACAGACAGACAGACAGACAGACTCATCGCTTCACTTGTGAGAATGAGTGTTAGGGGAGGAACAAACTGTGCATCAGAATTCTGAGTTGGGGTGAAAGGGGGTGCAAATCACCATTAGTTGGGTAGTTACTGCCTGTTCTCTAGGAGAGGACCCCTTCAAATCTTCCTTATTTCACCTGGGGGGTAGGAACCTGCATTAAGAACTCCATGAAGACCGTGCCTCCTACACGGCACAGTGACATGCAGTCTTGTCACTCAGGTCACTGTCACGCAGAGGACAGACTGCTGCCCAAAGGCACAACTCTGGGTCCGCGTCCGCCCCCTCCTCACGCTTTATCCCCCCAACCAGCCTTTCCCAGAGTCACGGTTTCTCCTCGGAATCCTCCTGTTACGGCTCCGGAGGTCATAACGCCCTCCCCGGGGCCTGGGCAGAACGGAACTTTGTGAAGATTCAACAAACTGGTGGGAAAACGCTGCAGCCTGGGGGCCGCGGCAGTCAGAGGG
>PVJI01015727.1:0-40468 GCA_004026765.1 Micronycteris hirsuta
AGTCCAGGAAGCTCAGAGAGTCCCAAAGAAGTTGGATCCAAAGAGGAACACACCAAGACACATCATAATTACATTACCCAAGGTCAAAGATAAGGAAAGGATCCTGGGAGCATCGAGAGGAAAGGTGACAGTTACCTACAAAGGAATCCCCATAAGACTGTCAGCTGATTTCTCAAAGGAGACCTTGCAGGCAAGAAGGAGCTGGACAGAAGGTGTTCCAAGTCATGAAAGGCAAGGACCTACATCCAAGAATACTCTATCCAGCAAAGATTTCATTTAGAATGCAAGGGCAGAGAAAGTGCTTTGCAGATAAGGTCAAGTTCAAGAAGTTCATCACCATCCAGCCTTTATTGTATGAAATGTTGAAGGGAGTTATATGAGGTATGGAGGAATATCAACAGGGGAGTGGTAGGGGGAGAGGGTGGGAATGGGGCACAGAACAAGTAGCATAAATGGGAGTAGACAACAGACAAGGGGAGGTTAGAACAGTATAGGAAGTACAGGAGCAGAAGGACTTATGTGTATGACCTATGGACAAACCTAAAGGGAGGGGAAAGGGGGGTAAGGGGGAGGGGGGAAAGAAGGGGGAAATGGGGCAACTGTAACAGCATAATCAATAAAATATAGTTAAAAAAATTTAAAAAATTTTAAAAATCCAGGTTAATTTGTGACCACACGCTTTGCAGATGAAAAAGCCAGAATAAGCATGAGGACAGAAATCTTTCTCTTTGATTAATGTTTAAATGTTAGCTCTGGTAAGTGCAAAGATTATTTTAATTTAATTTTATAAATATTAATTGTTGAAAATGATTTCAACCAATAGTCTCTTATAATAATGTATATGTACCTTATTCTAGAAAGCCAAGGTATTATTTTATGGCTATTTATCTTAGGAAAATCTTGAAGTATCTTATAGATACAATTTATGCATCATGATTTTGCAAAATGCCGAACATCTGTATCGTCAGGCGGCAGGCAACTTATGCTCAGGAGTCCACATGCAAGGTTGAACAATATTTTTCTTCCTCAGTTTATCATTAATGCACAACAGAAACTACTAAAAATCAGGAACTATTTTTAAAGGCCGAATGATTTCACTTTGCAGCTGTCTGTAAAGAACCCACAATATTAACTGCTTTTCTATGTGTGTGGAATCCAGTTTGGGCGTTTTCAGTCTGCACACCTAACCCAACGATGACGTCCTGGGGAAGCTTGAAGGCAACTCCGTCCACAATGCTCATGCCACCAGTGAATATGTTCATTTTCTCATTTGAACTTCCTCCTTTATATTCTCACTGCATCTATCCAGGGAAGCATAATCTGCTAGAAAGAATGAAAACCTCCTGCAGAAATCTCTCCTTATATAATAAAAGGGCGTGGAGACCCAGAGTGCCTAGTATTTAGCTAGCAAAAACAAAGTTAATGGTGGAGAGAAAGAGAGAGAAAGAAAGGTTTTCAAAGAAAAACTATGAAGGGAGCACAAGAAATGTGTTTATTAAAAAATAAAAAATATACCCTGGCTGGTATGGCTCAGCGAATTGAGCGCAGCCTGCAAAACCACAGGGTTGCCGGTTTGATTCCCAGTCAGGGCACATGCCTGGGTTGCAGGCCAGGTCCCCAGTAGGGGGTGCATGAGAGGCAACCACACATTGACATTTCTCTCCCTTCCTTCCCCTCTGTGTAAAAATAAATAAATAAAATCTTAAAAAAATAAAAAATATAACTAGCAATTATTTGGGGGCCATAATGACTAATCAATCACCTTTAACAGAGAAGAAATATTTTAAATAGTGACTCACAGCATCCCATCAGTTAATAAAATATGTTGGAAGTTTGTTTTTTTTTAAACCCTTTGCTAACATCTTAGATTTTAAACAGACTATATATTGTCAATACATGTTCTTAAAGTTTTTCATGAGGAAAGAGTATCCATATATTTGCTCTTCATATGTATATAGAATATATACTTGAGTCAGTGAATATTTTACTGCTTGAGGATTGCATTACCATCTCATAGGCATAAACTTTCTGAAATTTTATGTAAATTATGGCTGATGAATTTTACCAAGACCAGCATTTAAACATGTAACATTCTAATTGTCCTTAATCTTTTTTTCTGAATTAATCCTTGAGAATTAATTTTCAGAATATTCTTATATAAGTTTAAGAAAATCTTGATTAAAAGAATTAGAGCACAACAACATAGAAATATTGCTTAAATTATATTGGCTATTGCCCTGGCTGATATGGCTCAGTTCTTCAGGCATCGTCCAGCAAACCTAGCGGTAGCGGGTTCCGATTCCCAGTCCGTGCTCACGCCCCAGGCTGTGGGCTCTGAGCTCAGCCCCCTGTCCTGGGTAGGGAGCTTGCAGAAGGCAACCAGTCGATGTTTCCCTCTCACATTGATGCTTCTCTTCCTTCCCCTCTCCCTTCCCTCTCCCTAAAATAAAATTAAAATTAAACAATTACATTAGTTATGACTATGAAACAAACTAAATGGATATATTGCCCCAATTAAATTTGCATTTGGTGTTGACTATGTTATTATCACTTAAATATCATTGAACAGAAAGGCTTAGCAATTGATGTACTTAAAGATATGATAATGTCCCAAGCATTTCCACAAATTGCATATAATATCATAGTAATTTAAAGAGAACTAACAAATTATGCATCTCCTATTTTCTCTGGGCATCAAATTGATAATTTAAAATCTATAATTTTAAATAGGAGTAATAATGAAACAGAAGATACATTCTTTACTGGCACTTGATCAAGAATCCCTTTATCGTGAATTTTCAGGATTTAGAAAGAAGTATGAAGATTGTCACTTACAGGTACCCAAGGATGTAAAATAGTTCACAAAATACCAAACTGGATATATAACATATATTTTTAAAACTGATTTTTAAGATCCTTTACATATTGATACTGAAAATCAGAAATCCACATTAGAAACTGTATTCCTTAAATAAAATGAGCTTTTCTTCAGAAATGGCAATCCACTTCAGACACAGAAAATCCACTCCCTGCTCTCAATGAGAAGACTTTTTATTGGCTTATTTTTCTCAAAAAATCCCTTTTGACAAATTCTTATATTTGTAAGTTTTTTCTTCTCATCTTTTCAAAACATTTTAAAATGTTGGAATTTGTGCATATTTTTCACATGTATTCAACATGCTAACAGGCTAACAGTAAAATGATAATTTCTAATACTGCATCTTTTGGATTTCCATGAGCTTGTGTTTTTAAAAGTTGTGAATTATTTCCTGGAAATTCCCTCCTTGGTATGTCTCCTCACATGAACTTGCCGATGTCCCCAGCAGAGAACACCCTGTAGAGAGCTCTCTACCTTAATCCAAACTAGAAAGCCAGCAAGCTTTCACAGAAAAATATGAGAATTTGGTCTCTGTGTTTTTCTGTCGTCATTGGTGCTGGTATATGTAACATTAAACATACTTAGAAGAAAGTACTTGGCCTGTTCCCTTTCCTTCTTTTATCCTCTTTTTATAATGTGAACTTTCCCCAGCTAAATCTTTGTACCTGACATTATCATGGGAGTGCTTGCTGTCTGAAAAAAGTTGAATTGTGTTTTGCAAAATCCATTAGTCCCAAGTAATTTTGGGACAGGCACACCCAACAACAGACTATTTTAGTGTGGTATTAAGGCAGCTACTCTGTTATACTGATCCTTGGAAATGCTTCCCGACCAAAATATGTTTCCCTTTCTATAGAGATAAAATTGGTATACAACATTGTATGTGTTAAGGTGTCCAACATAATAATTTGACACATTTTGAAAATAATTACCATAAAAAAATTAGTTACCATCCATCACCTCACATAAATTTTTTGCTTGGGATGAGAACTTTTAAGATCTACTCTTTTAGTGACTTTGAAATATACAATGCAATTTTGTTATCTATAGCCACCATACAGAATATTACAACCCAGAACTACTTATTTATGTGATAATTGGAAGTTTGTACCTTTTGTCCACCTTCACTGATTTTGAAACTTAGGGTCTTTATGAATTTGATTAAATTTAGCTTTAAATCTGAATTATAAATCCTTTTCCACTCTCTATGTATATGCACTCCTTAGGGATTTAGCTTTTCCCTCCTGACAATCAGCAAGCTCCCAAGCAGCAGAAGACAGCAGCCCAGCCCTCACTCATGGTCACAAGGTCAGGCCATCTGACAGGCTCACGATAACATCTTGACCTAAGTTATGATTCAGCTCCTGAGCCATTAGGGGAAACGACCCTTGGGCTACTTTCACAGGAGACCAGGACAAAGGGAAGCCAGGAAAGACCCAGACAGGTCCTCAAACCTGAAGCAATGATTCATCACCCTTACCTCCCCTCCAAACAACCAGCTTCCAGAGTGACCCCAAACCTCTCACCCACATAGTCTTGTGACATTTGCCCTCTAGAGTAGGTAACCTACATACTATCAGGGAGTTCCAGCTTTTGAGCATTAGCTTCCTGTTCTCCTGGGTGGCACCATTCAGAATAAAATAGCCAATCTTTCTCCATGGCGATTCTCAGTGTCTCATGTTTGGCTCTGCTGGCGCTGGGTGGATGGACATGTTCTGTTCTATAACTATTTTCCCCAACATTATTTTTTAGGTTCCACAAATAAGTGAGACCATATTTGTCTCTATTTGACTTATTTCACTTCGCACCATGGCATCAATGCCCATCCACGTTGGTGCGAATGGCAGGATTCACTTCGTTTTATGGCTCAATAATATCAGACCAAAATATTAAGATTTAATATAATAAAACACCTCTCTTTAGTTATTATGTGGTCACACTTCAAAAATCCACATGCGTTTGCTCAATAGTAATATGATTTCCTAATTCTCTGACTCTCAGCAAATCATAATAACGTGCATTTTGAGACAATAGGGCAAGGACTGCTTGCAACCTGGAGTCATTTGTAGTAATTTACAATTTAAGTGTTTTTAATAATCCAGGGGAAGGAAAAAAGACTCATTTTAGACTTAATTTAAGATGAATGTTAATTTAAAGATGGAGATGAACATGCCTACGAGCAAGAGAGAATACAGCAATTAAAAACTGCACAAATTAGTGAGCATTATCACAACGCCCTCTCTCGTATGTGCTGTGTCCTATTTATGTGTGCATGGGATTTTGACATCAATTATTTGGGAAACACATTAATTATATTTTCTGATTCCATTTTGTAGATAAACATTTTTAGTATGCCTAACTGTAGGCATGGCTTTGGCAATTGAAGGAAAGTACCATAGCGGAAGAGAGTAGGTATTTAACACAGGTTCAGACCCTTTTTAAGAAGGAGACTATAGTTTCAATATTGACCACACCTATGTTCAAATGTGTGATGAAAGAAACTAGGCTTATTGAAACCAATATTTATTAAAATAGCTCTAACAGCCATTTGCAGAAACATGATTATTATCTCCCATACACTTGGTGTTTGTCGACAGCTAGTTCAGTGCAACCATGAAAAAGTAATTTTTTTGGCATCCTCGGTGTCTTAATTAAATCTTCACATCTAAACAGTGTAGCTTGAAGAAAAGTGTACCTTTCTAATGGGAAGAATTGCATTTAGGAGCAGGTTCCTAAATCCATGTTTACTTAAAGACACATTTTTTCATCAATATTGTGACAGGTTTGGATTGAATTCAGACCTACAAGATCTTCTGCAGATGTAAGGTTCCCAAAGCTACTGCGTTAGTGATTTTGCGGTGCTTCGCAAATGTGTTCTCTGACTTCTCTGCATTTCACCCTATCTGAAGATTTTTTTACATTTAACTGTATTTCTTTTAAGTCCAGCTGTTGTCAGCCCAATCCTCTACGAACTTGCTTTTTTTTTTTTTGTATATAGGACAATGACTTGAGTATTTTGTGCTTAAAGATTTACATGAATTTTTTATTCTGCTCTGTATTTAAATACTCAAAGTATCCCCCCTACCATCTTCTTTACACTTTCTATGATGCAAATGTGTTCGTCTTTCTCTGAGTACTTCACAAACATTGTGATTTGATTTATTCCCTATAAAATTACCTGTAGTCTTCTGGAAAAATACAAATAAACTATCATCATGATCATAAGTAGTATTCTGATGTCATAATTATTTTAATTTGGGTTCACCAGAAAGGTAAGGAGGTAACAAATTAGCAAATTGCAGATATGTATTAATCATCATATAGGTAGAAAATATGTACCTGTCTTCAAATACACTGCAATAAAGACAGACATCAATGAGGTAATATTCCAAATCAATATACAATAATTTTATTAAAATCTGTTGATGAATTTTAGGTAATAGAGTGGGGATTTCATTAAATAAATTTCATTTTTATTTAATAGTAGAATCTACATTTTTGCTCCCATTAAAAGTCATCCCAAAATGTATTTTATTGATTTTATTTGGGTGACATTGGTTAATAAAAATATACGTATTTCAGGTCTACAATCTACAATACATCATCTATATGTGGTATTGTATGTTCACCACCCCAGGTCAAGTCTCCTCCCATCACCATTTATCTGCCCTTTATCAGCTTCAACCTCTCCCCTCCCTTCTTTCCCTCTGTTAACCACCAAACTGTTGTCTGTGTCTATGAGTTTTTTTCTTAATCCCTTCATCGTTTTCACTCAGCCTCCCAATTCCTTTCCCCTCTGACAGGTGTCTGTTCTCTGTATCTATGAGTCTGTTTCTCTTTTGTTTGTTGGTTTATGCTGTCCATTAGATTCCATATATAAGTGAAATTATATAATACTTGTCCTTTTCCGAGTGGCTTATTCCACTTAGCATTGTACTCTCTAAGTCCACCTATGTTGTGGCAACAAGTATGATTTCCTTCTTATTTATGGCCAAGTGGTATTCCATTGTGTAAAGTTACCACAGCTTTTTTATCCACTTTTCTACTGATAAGCACTTAGGCTGCTTCCAAATCTTGGCTATTGAAAATAATGCTATAGTGAACATAGAGGTGCATATTATTCTTTCAAATCAGTGTTCATATTTCTTCAGATATAGTCCCAAGTGGAATTGCTTGGCCATAGACAGCGCCATTATTAATTTCTGAGATATCTCCATACTGTTTTCCACAGTGGCTATATCAGTCTGCATTCCCACCAACAGTGCAAGAGGTTTCTCCTCTCTACATCCTCATCAGCACTTGTTTGTTGATTTACTGATAATAGCTATTTTGACACATGTAAGTTGATATTTTATTGTGGTTTTAATTTGCATTTCTCTGAAGATTAGTGACATTGAGCATCTTTTCTGTCTATTGGCCATCTGTATGTCCCATTTGCAGAAGTGTCTATTCAGGCCCTTTGCCCATTTTTTTTAGATTTGAATGAGTTCTTTTTTTTTAAAGATTTTATTTATTTATTTTGAGAGAGAGGAGAAGGGAGGGAGAAACAGAGGGAGAAATAGCAATGTATGGTTGCCTCTCACTGGGGACCTGGCCCACAACCCAGACATGTGCCCCAGCTGGGAATTGAACCGGACCCCTTGGTTCCCAGCCCATGTTCAATCCACTGAGCTACACCAGCCGGGCAGTTCTTTATATATTTTGGATATTAACCCCTATCAGATGTGTCGTTGACCAATATGCTCTCCCATTCAGTGGGTCGCCTCTTCATTTTGTTGTTGGTTTTCTTTGAGCCATGTTTGATGTGGGTTAACCAACTTTGAAGCTACTGTAGGAGACTGAAATAAGATGAAAACAATAGGACTAAATTATGAGTTGAATGTGCACATTTAAGGAAAAAGAGGTGCTGCAGATAACGTCTGAGGTGCTGTTTTATTTAAGTGGATGGATGATGATAACATTTGCTATATCATAAATGTCGAATTCTTGGATAAGATTCTTTGAAAAGTGTATTTAAATAATTGGATCTAGAAGTCATAGAGAGATCCTACATATAAATTGTGAGTCTTATAAGCAATGAAACCAATGAGCATGGGCAAAACGAGATAAAGAGAGAATATAGCATGAAAAAGAAGCCCATGACCCAGCGCTGAGCCACAGGGGGCACTAGTGGTCAGCTGATGAGAAAATGCCCACAAAATATTACTCTTAGGGCACATACGGAGAAGTAGGGGGGAAATGAGGGCAATGTGTTCAGAAACCAAAGGAAAAAAGCATTTAAGAAGGAATGATTTCAAGTGTGGCTAAACAGGCAAATGATGTGAGCATTGAGAAAAAAAAATCTGCTGGATATTTTGGTGGCTGTTGCAACCATAATTAATGAAAACGGGGTTAATGGGACCTTTTGAGTGACAGACCTGACTGTTATGAAAAAAATCGAAACTGGAAAAGTGAAGACATACTTTCCCAAAATTTTATCTATGAAGGGATGGAAAGAAGTAACTACTTATGCATCAGAGTTGAGTTTTCAATTTTAAAAATTTTTGGTTAAAGTTTGAATATGTTAAAATAGATGGAATGAATTTAATTCATAGGGGGAAGTTGACCAGGAGAGAAGGGGAAAGATGAAATAGGTAGAAAAGAAGGGAGAAAGGGAAAGAGAGAAAGAGAGAAACAGTAAAAAATTCCAGTTAAGGCAGGAAGTATTAGATACAATAGACAGATAGAAAATTCATTAAGACGGGAGCTTAAGAATAAATTTCTTTATTCTTCCCAAAGGGAGCTGGAGTTTGTAACATCTGTTGAAGACCAGGTATTAAAGTACCATTGAATCCTTCCGAAACCTTTTAAAAATTTACAAGGTTATTTTTTTCAAATAATTAGGTAACAATAAAATTATATTAGGATCTTGGATACTATATGTGTGACATCAATCTATACCTTCTGACATCAATGCTATACCTTCACTGCATTATCAATACTTGTAAGATATGACAGCATGGTGTGTATATATATGTGTGTGTGTATATATATCTTCTTTAAATTCATAAGTATTTCAAAATCATAATCTAAAAAGTAATAAATATGGGGTATATGATAAAAAAGGAAAAAGCTGTAATAAATCAGAGATTGATCTTTAGGAAGACACAAAATATAATTAAAATGTGCTCACAGCTAAGAGTTTAGACATGACTTTTAACTAAATTAAACAGTATTAAAGGACTTTTATTATAAACTTGAACTCTTTCTTGGATGCATTTAGCATCTAGTGTTGGCCAAATTTATAAGAAAATGATCAGATTTAATTTTATTATTTTACTAGATAATTTATATTTCCTGTTGTTTTCCTGTACTATGTTAAAGAAGGAATAAATTCATTCATATGCAGGGCTTTAGAAGAAAACTATTGTTTACTATAATTTTGTTGAAGCAGTAAATTAATTAATTAAATACACCCTAGCTATCCATGATCAATTGTGCAGTGTGTGTTAGATCCCTTTATATTACAAGTATTGTTGCTCTCGTTTGGTGATTTGTGTCAAATCTTCATTAAGAATTTAATCATGTTAATATCTCACTTCACTGCACACTTTTACCTTTCCGTTACACATTTTGCAATATACTCTCAGAATATTTGAACCTGGATTGTTTTATAAAAACAATGCATAGTTTGTTAGATTCATGATGCATAGTTTCTAAGTAAAGTAATAGAGAGGACCACATTTATTCTCTGTCATTTTCTTTCCTGTAATAGCATTATTTATCTAAATTTGATATTTTATGAAGAAGCAAAATTATTACCAAGTTTATTAATATTACAAATGGTGATTCAAAAAATGTGCCAGGAATTATGCTGATTTGTTATCTCTCCTTTCTGTAGACAAAAATAAAATGTAGATCATTTAATGTGGAGATATATCTGACTTATTGTTTGTGATACTTATTGAAGGAAAGCATTTTGTTATTTAGAATTCTCACAGTCAGCACAATTCTCTTAGGAGTTGGAGAATGGATGGAAACAGCAAAACTTTAGCTCCCAGATCTATTCCAGCTTCTCTCAGACATAAGGATAATGATTTTAGCTAAAAATTTTATAGGTATCCACATTTCTAATATGCAACTTTATTAAATATTATGAGTTTCAGATATATACCATAATGATTCAAAATTTATATACCTTAAAAATGATCACCCTGATAAATCTATTAACCATTTGTCACTGTACAGTTATTATAATACTATTAACTACATTCCCTATGCTGCACATTATATCCTCATAATGTATTTATTTTTAGCTGGAAACTTATACCTCTTATTTCCTTCACCTCTTTCTCCGATTGTCCCATCCCCTTTCCTCTGGCAATCATCAGTTTGCTCTCTATGTATCTGTTTCTGTTTTGTTTTATTTGTTTTGTTATGTAGATTTCACATACTTGTGAAATCATACTTAGTAATCTTTCTCTGTTGACTGATTACTTAGCATAATACAATCTAGGTCCATTTATGTTGTTGCAAATGACAGGATTTCGTTATTTGTTACTGCTGACCATATATATGTGTGTGTGTGTGTGTGTGTGTGTGTGTGTGTGTGTGTGTGTGTGTGTGTGTGTGTGTGTGTATCTTGGCTATTGTAAATGATGCTGCAATGAACATAGAGGTGCATATATCTTTTTGAATTAGTATTTTTGGGTTTTTTTGGATAGATACCTGGAGGTGAAATTTGTGGGTCACACAGTAGTTCTATTTTTCGTTTTTTTAAAAAACTCCATACTCTTTTACACTGCCTCACCAATTTGCAATCCCACCAAGAAGTATCTTTTCTCCATCTCCTCACCAACACTCATCATTTGTTTTACTTTTGATAACAGCCAGTCTAATTGGTATAAGGTGATATCTCATTGGAGTTCTGATTTGCATTTCCCTGATGATCAGTGATGTTGAGCATCCTTTTAAGTGCCTGTTGTAGAGTTTGCTCTAGGCTAGAAGCTAATACGGAAAGGGAGCAATGGTAGTGAAACATTGTTGAATCTGTAAGAGAAAGCACCATATCTGAAACTTAGCTTTTTTAAAGAAAACAAATGGTTTCATTAAATTTTAAAAGTAAGGAAAGCTACAAAAGTGTGTTAAAGCAAGTTGAAGCTACTAAAAAGTTTTTGAAAGATTGTGATTGAGGTGGTTTCAAATACAGAAAAAATATGAGATGATTATGTAGCTCTGCAAAAGAAATGTAACAGGGTTGAGCTACTTCATTCATTCATCCTTTCATTCATTCTTTCAATAAATGCCTACCATGTTTCTGGAATTGTTCTAGTTATTGGTGATACAGTACAGCGGTCCCCAACCTTTTTGGCACGAGGGGACTCTTGATGTAGCATAATTAGAATGAAGTCTCAATCCTTGTGGAGCTTATATTCTTCTACCAGTCTTCTAGTAATAGTCTCTGCATGAACATGTGAACAGGTAAGTGGGTGTGAAAGACAGGATTTAATCAGTAATAAATTGAAACTAAGGATAAGCATCTGTGTAGATCACATGTCTAAGCAGAAGGTTTTGGAAGAGAGAAGCTATTTAAAGATCTTAAGTATAGATACAGAATTTAGAACTATAAAACCAAAAGTTTACTTCCAAAGCAAATAAATGAAAAACTGGAAACTTTCTTAGTGACCACCTACCCAGAAAGGCAAAGTTCAGATAAACCAGAACAATATCCTGTAAGCTAAGCGAGCCCAGTTTTATTTCAAGCAACCTTTAGCCATGAGATTTTCTGTGCTGAAAAGTATGGTCTCCTGTAGCGCACAGAAAATATATTTGAAACATACTTGGAATCAGAAAAATGCGTAGCTACCACTACGTGCTATGTGTCCACAGGCAGAAGGGCCAGACTTTGGACTGCTTTTCTGGAGTTGGGCCCCAGCTCTTTCTCAGGAGGAAGCTGAAGTCTGAGGAGGCTGTGATGGTTAAGACAGGAGTCTCAACCAAAACTAATGTGACGACTTGAATGTTTTATGGCCAAGGTGAGTTTGGCTAAGAAACGAATGATACTATAAAGGTAATTTAAGTCATTGAGAGATTTTTATGTTATGCTAAGATCATATAAAATTTTATGCTTCTGTGAGTGGGAATCCTTGAATTATCACAGGGATTTAAGCAAAAAAGTAATTTGTAACGGACTGCACACTTGTGCAGGCATGGGAGGTGACTATTTCACAGAGTCCCCAGGCTTCTGATTTAATTGTCAAAAAATTATGATATAATAAATTTGGTTTTAACTTTGTGTTTAATTGTATGTTGAACAACATATTCAACTGGTTGTTGAAAAGAAAGCTCGTAAGTCCGAGAGACTGGAAACCACGATGAAGATGATGGTAAGAGCCATAAGCATGAGGGCCGAAGTAAGATTGAATAAGCAAGGAGCCCTGTGGCACATCTACAGGTGAGAAACAAAGACAAGAAAAAAGAGAAAACATCCCAAACAATTGAGAAGGTGCGGGCATGGAGTGGGAGTAAACAAGAAGTAATATAAAAATCATTAACGTATTTTACGTACATTTTTGAGGGGCCTCCCTGCAAAACAAAAGACCAATATTTGGTGCAATTGATGACTGAAGGTTTTGAAAGCATAAATGTCAGCTTAATTAGTAGAAACTAAAGGAGAACATACTTTCGCTCAATAAACATCTCCAAAGTGAATTTGAAGATATAACGATAAAAATGATCTAATCTGAACAAGAGAAAAAACAAATGCAAAAAAAAATTTGAGTTGCCCCTCTCCTCCAACCCTGCCTTGGTGAATCAGTGATGCTTCTGATGGCAGCAGAAAGGGCAGCAGACCGCAGCTCTCCAAAGACTCCTCAAACCTTCTGCTCTTTCTCATCTGGTAGAGCACAAGGGCCTTGATTGTTTTTGTATTTTACAGAATAGCTCACTGCTCCCCTCTGTCACTGAAAAGGTGGCACTTGCTAATTGTACCTTTTTATCAGAAAGTGATGATTTACCCAAATAAGTTCATAGCGAGATATACCACAGGGGATTCAGAGACCTGCCCCATTGGTGAGGGTTTGAAGTCCCATCAGGCATGCACCTTGGAGCCTCCACTCTGGAGAAAGGATGTGTGGTTTCACCTTGTGCTCCCTGATGGAAGAAAGAAGCTCTTGGTCTTTGCTGCACCTCTTTCAATTGTGGAGATAGTATTTACCCTCCTTGGAAATAACTGTTCAGGCACACTTGTCAAGTGAATTGGAAAGTAGCCAGTTTTTAGTTGTAATGCAAGGCTCTGAAGCAGGTCACTGTTGCTTGGGCCATGGGAACCAGCCCATCCAATGATGTGAAGTTTACTGGACATTAGGTCAGGCTATCGATTCTGTCATACAGCAAAATGAAAGATTCGTAGGGTAGACCCTTGACAGCTGTTTCCCTTTCATGCTTCCTGGCAGGGCCCCATTCCCCTGTTATTGTATATACAATAACTCTGCTCATCTTTATCATGGTAATAGGGTTGAGTATAAAATTTTACTTCTCAGAACTGTAGCTGACATTGTAATTTCATAAACCTACGTTACCTAATCATGAAATAGGCAGCCATCATTATAATTCAATTTTTATTCAGAGAAGCATTTTCAGAGCTTTCCTGTTGACCATTGTGTTATTAGAAGGCTATAAATATGGACTGCATTTGGTAACTGGGTTCACAAGATGGCATATTCCTTTTAGACTTTCATTCTTTGCCTGTCATTACACATTATTTCAAAGTATCAGATTCCCTGGTATCAGCACAGCGACGAGGTAGCAGGGACCCTCCCCACAAATTCCCTGATCCTGAACATGGAGCGCGCAGCCGAGGTACCAGACGTTCCACTGCTCTGCCTCATCGCTGAGTCAACACTTGCATCTGGGTGAACAAGGTTAATGCGGATGGATGACACAAAAACTGATATCGATAAAGGATGAGTAAGTGCCAATACAGTGTGGTCAAGCTACTTCACAGAATACACACTGACCAAAAATACTTACTAAATGCTTCTCTAAATACATACTAAATGCTTCTCTGAAATACATACTAAATGCTTCTCTAAAATGTCGATAATAGACTTTGGATTACAGGTGTAATAGATACATTTTGTAATAAATAAATGACTATAAATAAGGCATAATAATTTTTTTGGAAAAATTAATCCATCATTTATTTTTACTGGTGTATACTAAGTTTCTATTATGGGCTAGACTCAGTATGAAGAAGTCATGGTTAAGAAAATGGTGCCTCTTCTTAAGTACTTTATAGATAAGTTAAACCCCTGTCCTGTTTTCCATACTTATGTCTGTTAAAGAATCTAATTTATTATGAAGACTCCTTTCATTTTCAAATGTACCATCGTGTATGATGAATTATATGATTAGCCTGTTTGTAAACTATTGATAAACTCATATACAGAAACATTGGGTGAAATTTAAGTCACTAAAATAGATCACTTTAAAACTTAAGTTAGATCGTTAGTTCCTTTTATAGTTTTTATACTATCTGACCTGCATCAATTGAGGCAACTTCTTTTAAGCCACAATGAAAGTTGAATAAATAACCGATTATCAACAAAATCAATCCAACACCACAGAACTCAGTAAATTAATTTCATTCAGGGGTTTTAAACACTGTTTGAAAAAAGCTGTGTAAAGAGGATTATGGCAACATATTGTAAATTGACTGTAAATAAACTTGTAGTCTCCTCATGGGGAAGATGTGATATTTACTCCTGCAAATGAATATTTCATGATGTCCTGTTTCCTTGTTTTTAGATAAAACCTGGATATGAAATATTTTTCATTAACATTTTGTGGATGTAGAATATATTTTTTAATTTAAATTTTACTAAAGAAATGTGCTTTTGAAAGCAGCAAAAACTGACTCCTAAGATGCAACTCAGAATATTAATTGAATTATATAATGAAATACACCTGGAATGGATTCAGAGTAATTAAGGAAAGTTTGCTCAGAACTCCAAATAAATAATTAAATATTTTCCACATGCCAAAGACATTATTCCTTAATTGTGCTTAGGTTGGATTGGATGTACATGTTAGAAAAATAAAAGTTGTTTTTGATAATGCAGTTTGAAAATGCTTGTCACCACATGACGTTCTGAGGCAGACAGAGGTACTAAAAACACACAGTTCCCAATTTAATGAAGCTCTTCTTATATTAACAAGTATATAGGAGAAATATAGAGAGATAGCACTAGAGTCTATTATGTCTATTTAGAGAGCCATCATCTCTGGCCTTACAGTTACCAACATGAGTGATCACAACATAAGAAAAAAAAATTAGTCACAATGCCATGGAATGAAATTTCTAGATAAAACCTTAATCAAAATGCATTTGTCACCACATGGATGCCATCATTAAAAAATTGTGACCTTCAGAAAGCAGGTCCCATCACTTCTACATCATAAAGAACTTTGGGACACAAAACTAGTTTTTATTTGTTTCAAATTTGATTTTAAGACTGTTCAGTTATCCCATGTATTGGTCTGGATAAAATATACTGTATTGTGCTAATAAGCAATGCTTAATAATTTATGAGAATCAAATGTATTTCTATCTCTTTCTAAGTATCCCTTGTGGCATGAATACATCTTTGCTCCACGTTATCTTCCCTCTAGGTCCAGACCTAACGGGGAGAATCTCTCCAGGACATGCCAGTTGCTTCCCAGAGGGGGAATATAAAGAGGAGATTCTCTGTGAGTTGGCTTTTAAAGCTTTAGGAGTGACACCTGTCACCTCCACACAAATTTCATTTGGCCAAAATCGTTTACATGACTTCTCCTGATTTCACCTTCCAAAGATGTATAGTTTTTATTCTGGCAGAATTATCACAAATCACAATGGCTGCATCAGAGATAATTTGGTGGCGATGGAAGTAGAATCCTTCTGGGGAGGGAGCCACTGAGACTCACACTGCCAGCAGCGACGATGAGAGGGCAGAGGCACAGCCGTCCTCAGGAGGAGCGGCCGATGTTAGAACAATATAATAACATAACGCATGTTTGCTGCTAATCTAGTAGACAGAACTGTCAGGCTGTCAGCAGAGAGAGGTAACAGGAAGCAGTACTTTGGTTCGCCAGGAAAACATTTTTAAACAAGAGCTGTGGCATCAAAAAAAATGCCCAATAAAAGCTTTTGGTAGGCTAATAATTAATAGACTGCCTCTCAAATATTCAAATATGAACCCAACAACCATATCAAACTCTACTGTATCAAAGTGTGCTAGAATCAATACCATTTGATTTCTATAATATGGCAATTTCACATGTTTCCCTTTTGAAATACCTCTATATTTTTAAGGAGTTTAAAAAGAAGAATGCAATGAAGAAGGTCTTGAAGTGATTTATAAGTAACAGAAAAAATAAGGGGAAAAGGAAATGAAAAGAGAAGTCCAAATTCAGAAATATAACTTTTCTTGTAATAATTTTATTTCTGAAAAAAGTGATGTAAGTGTAAAGAATCAACATTTTATGTAAAATAATAAAATTTCTATAATATTGTAGTAAAAACTTTTCATTTAAAAACACAAATTAACAAACAAGTGTTGGAGAGGACATGGAGAAAAGGGAACCCTAGTGCCCTGCTGGTGGGAATGCAGACTGGTGCAGCCACTGTGGAAAGCAGTATGGAATTTCCTTAGAAAATGAAAAATGGAACTGCCTTTTGACCTGGCAATTCCACTGCTGGGATTATACTCTAAGAGCCCTAAAACACCAATCCAAAAGAACCTATGTGCCCCAATGTTCACAGCAGCACACTTTACAATAGCCAAGTGTTGGAAACAACCTAAGTGCCATCAATAAATGAGTGGATCAAAAAACGGTGGTACATTTACACAATGGAATACTACTTGGCAGAAAGAAAGAAGGAGCTCCTATTCTTTGTGACAGCATGGATGGATCTGGAGACCATTATACTAAGTAAAATAAGCCACACAGTGAAAGACAAATACCATATGATCTCACCTATAAGTGGAACCTAATCAACAAAACAAATAAGGAAGCAAAATATATTCAGAGACATTGAAATTGAGAACAAACTGACAGTAACCAGAGGGGACGGTGGGAGGGGAGGTGGGGAAAAAGTGGGAAGGGTGTTCAGGAACATGTATAAAGGACCCATGGACAAAGTCAAGGGGGGTTAGGATCGAGAGCCAAGAGTCAGAGGTGGGGATGCCTGGGGAGGGGGGAGTGATGGAGGGAAAATGGAGACAACTGTACTTGAACACAATTTAAAAAAGAAAAAAATATAAACTTAGTGTTATAAGCTTTCACATTAAACACAGCTGATAAATCAAACAGGGTGGAAGATTCCAATGAGAATAAATTTACTTGTCATTATAAAAAAATAAAATTGTAAAAAAAAACACAAAAGTGAATCAATTGATGCTATTGAGGTAAATTAAAGTTTCCTTTTGTAATGATACATTATGATTTCCATTTCTAAAGAGAGCTAATGAAATTTTCTGAAATACACCATTTTTGTTTTAGAAATGATATTTTTGTATGGGAGGGGGTGATTTTTCTTATGGTTTCAATTAAATTTCTAATCTTATGAATGTATCATAGTCTAAAGGCTTTTACCTGAGATAATGAGACATTTGGGAAGTACCATACTTGGTAATATGACAGATTTGAACTGAGATCCAGACTCAGTAGAGTACCTGATGACTACTGACTAACAGATACACTCTGTGAATCTCAACTTCATGTATAAAATAGAAATAACAATATTTCAATAAATTATGTATAGATTTTTAGTGCTTATTTTAAAACTTCTTTCAGCACTTGAGTTTTTCACCATTATAAACACTTAAAACTATTAGGTAAAATAATTCCACAAGAAACAAAATGCATAGTTTCTGCTATATTGTTTTAACTGAAAAATTAATTTTTGGTTCAAATACACTTATACAAATTAAAAGTCTATAGATTTGCTAATTAAAATAGTGAAGTAAATTAAGGAAACATGTTTGCAAAGACAGGGCATATTTATAAGGGTCTTTTGCTTATCATTTACCATATAATTTGTTTCTAATTTGATATAAATTGAAGCAGAGGTGCCATCTTTCTCATATCATTTACTTAGTTAGTACTGATAGATGAAGCATTTACTTGTATTGAATAGCATGCTATACATCTATTTTAATAAATTTTAGCTTTCAACTTAATTGATAGTGTTAAACAGAGGGACAGATTTATTCCCACAATGAATAAAACTGCTTAACATTTGCAGCCTGTATAAATTATGTGAATACTTCTATTGGCTTTCCATTTTCAGTCTAATATACTGCTAATTTTAAAAGAAATCAATCAAACAATGGATAATATATCACTAGAGGACAGTTTCTATATAAGGAGAATAAAATATTTTTCTATAATACTTTAAAGCTATGTGTTGAATGATTCTGCCAAGGGCCTTCACTGAACCAAGAAGCTTTTGGCTTGTCTGATATATATCTCAGTGAGCTCCCTTTATCATTTTTTTTTATTTTGGACTATTTGTCTTTCCTTGGCATTCTACCTTTACAAGAGACATGTCTCTATTGTAAGAATTTATTATATAGTTTCAGAGAAATTGTCTCCTAATTAGAAACATAAATGATGTTCTAATCCACATGGTTTTTTATAGATAGTAAAATACAATGAAATTGATGATCAAATACTGATTTCTGTGAGATAGATGATATAGATGGATAGATATAGATATAGATATAGATGTAGTTATCCATTCTGGTACAAGATTGACCTACCAAGCTAAATGCTGTTGAAAATTCAGGCAATGTAAAGGAAGATAATTGACTCCTGCATTTGTGAAGATTGAGATTTTGAGGAATCTAAGAATTATTTTTGTGAAGCAGGAGAATAAATGCCTAATTGGAATAAATGGAAAAAGAAACAGAAGAGATGTCAAGTATCAAATACTTTTTAAGGGGAAGAATTACTATGAAAAATAGGGAAAATAATAGATAGAAGGAAGGGATGATGGTGGAATTTGATTATTTGAAGTAAAATGAGTGAAATCCACATGCTAAGGGAAATGGTCCAGAAAGGGCACACGCATCGATGGTAAAGAAGAAGCGGAATGATTGTGACAGCGATGTTCTGGAGCGTGCCAAATGGTACGGAATCCGCGGATCACGATGAGGACTGATCTTTGACAGTGGTGTGGATAATTCTTAGATAATAAGAAAAGAATAGATATTTTGATCGTTAATGGATTTAATAAACATTTAATGAGTGTTCCAGACTCTGGAAATATAGCAATGTGGTAATCAAACCCCCAGCTCTCTCTCCTTTAAGGAAAGACTAAATTTACAATGTTTATATATGAAAACGTAAGTGGTAAAGAAGTGGTGGATGGACAGAAGTGGTGGATATGACAAAATGAGTCATAGGATCATAATTTTAATAAATCAATTTGGCACATAAAATAAGCAGGAGAGATAAAAGTTGGTAAACTGAGATACCTAAGAAAGTACACAGGGATGTCCAGTCTTTGACATCTCTGGGCCACACTGGAAGAAGAAGAATTGTCTTGGGTGGCACATTAAATAATTGCAACATATAATGACAAAAAAATCTCATAATATTTTAAGTAGATTTACGGTTTTGTGTTGGGCTGCATTCATAGCCATCCTGAGCTGCATGAGGCCCATGGGCCACAGGTTGAGTACTCCTGATAGAGTCTTCAAGGAGAGAATGAAGAAGAATTGTTTGAAAGTGGAAATGGAGAGTAGCACCTACAATACTGTGTATCTTGTACAGAGTTTTTGTGTGTGTGTGTGTGTGTGTGTGTGTGTGTATGTGTGTGTAGCAAAAGAGAGGGATTATAATCAAAAGAGCCTCAGTTTGACACAGCTACCAGAAAACTAGTTAAAATGATGGTCATGTCCCTGGATGCGGTCATCTATCAACATGGAAAGAAAATAAAGGGACTAGCTACAGTCACATGAGCATCTGAGCACATTCATGGGCTCATTTGTGACTGATTTTAGATTCTGTGGGGATTATGCAGACACTGGAATTGGGACATAGAATCTGGGGGTAAAAAAAAGAACCTAGAGGTGACCCTAAATGGGATTATTCCTGAATTATTTATTATTATTAAAGACTTAATTTATTTATTTTTAGAGAGAGAGGAAGGAAAGGAGAAAGAGGGAGAGAAACATTGATGTGTGAAAGAAACATCCATTGGTTGCCTCCCTCGTGTCCCCAACCAGCGATCTGGCCCACAACCCAGGCATGTGCCCTGACTAGGAATGGAACCAGTGACCTGACCTTTTGGTCCAAGGGGTGATGCCCAACACACTGCACCACATCAGCCAATGCTATTCCTAAATTTACAGTAGATATTCAGTTCAAAATGGTAGCTGTGGACAGTGGTATCCCAATGGTGTGGGGGCTAAGGCTTTGAAGGTGGAAGCTAAGCGGTGTTCCATCTTGTTCTTGCTGAGACATGGGGTTGTGTCTCAGCTGGAGACAAGGGTCCTTCTTCCTGTAGGGGCTTCAGGACTCACTAGCAAGTAAGTGGAGTTAAGCTCCTTTTCTTTCCCAAAGAATGTTACATAGAAACTCAATGACATTACTCCCAACAGTGAGAAGATAAAATACAAAATCTGAGATAGTAACCTTAGTTAACAGTCTCAGGGAATTGAACTGCTGTCCAACTGATAAGAGAGTCTTAGGATGTATTTAAGGCTTCCAGCCCAGGAAGAACAGAAACAAATCTAGGTATAGAGCAATCAGCGTAGGCGGCGATTCACGTATTCAGCTGATTTTCTCACTAAATCTTCTCACCAGTCCTATAGAGTTCCATTACAACAACCTCCTCACTCTACCATTGAGGAAAAGGGCTGAATGAAGGAAGGCAGCTTGCTAAGGTCACCCAGTGTGTACAGGGCACAGCCACATTCAAAAGCGTGTTGACCCCAGAGCCCAGATCGTCACGCTGATGAGGGGTGCTCACCTGACTCATTAAGTACTTTTGATCGGGCTGCTGTGGATCTGCAAATTATATTTCACTCTTTCAATATAAAACTGTGTATTTGTCATGAAGACAGTCATTGGCATAACTAACTGTATGAATGACTATGAAAGTATTTTCTTTTCCTGCATAAAAGATACTGCTATGTTTAGATGGGGAGAAAAAAAAAAAAGAAAAAGTCTAACACAAAAAAATAGGCTTGATCAGGGAAAAGCAGCTTTATCTCTATGGTGGTAACATTCTGGCTAAATTGTTAAATTAATATTACACCATGTACTTTATTGCTTCTAAAATGACAATGACCATGTGTCTAATCCATCACTCTACTTTAAAAATATATATTATGTGTTAAATATGCATATCAAGTATAGGTGCTAAAATAAATGTTGTTTAATAGAATTTAGTGTGCCTTTTTGAAATGTTACTTTATAGAACTTAGTGTGCCTTTTTTTTCTTTTGAAATGCTTCATTATATCATCAGTACTAGGAGTTTTAAACCTATTTTAACCATGGATAACACCATTAGTTATTACATACCTACTCAAGCCATTCTCGTGACTTTCAGTATTTTTGTAAGTAGTATATAAAAAAATGAGTCACCCATTCAAACACTTAAACAGGTAACATGAAAGAAATACAGACAGTGGGGTATTTATATAACTGTTTAAACTGCTCTCCTCACAGAAATAAAATATCGTTTTGACTTGTAAACTGAGAAAAAAAATAACTAAGGATGTCAGTACTGGAGAACAAATATAGACTATAGATGTCAAGTTCTCACATTGTTGCTTTCTGGCTACAATCGTACTTAAAAATGAAACCTGTGGATAAAGGGGAATGAAGACAAAACAAACTATAATGACTGTAACACATTGCATGCTAAATGGCCATATATTTTTTTCTATGAATTGATCATGATTACTGAACTTGTCCTCCCTTAAATTATGGATTTAAAGAAGTAACAAAACCATAGTTCTGAAAAGAAAAAATAATTTGTGATTTATGCATTTATATAGCACACCAGAAACCTAACTGAATAACATATATGTCTAAAATTATTTATCCAAGATTAATTTTTAAAAGGAGCAATGAATTATTTTAAAGTATTTTCTGTCATAGAAGAAAAAAAGGAATATATAAATGTATATATTCCCTCTTCTTTTTTATTGGCATTATATTCTCATAAGCACCATGTGTATGAAGACCATTGCTGTTGAAATCTGTTGAAAATGTAGTGAAAACCCCAAATCTCATCATCATATATCATTTCAATTCTTTCTTCAAAAACATGTTCAGATTTATTTATTATTACATCTCTATGAAAAATAAAGTCACACTGCATATCTCAAATCTAGGCCATTTAATGACTTTTATTTTTGATATTTATCATGCAAAAATATTACCCAGTAGAAGTTAAGAACTTTTGGTTTTGCATTTCCACTACTGAAGTTAAAAGTAACTAGTCACCTACTTTGACCTAATGCTCCTTAAAAGACAGGGGTGAGAGTTATAAGGTATTTATTGTATTACATGATAATAGTCAACGTATCCTTCCAATTGTCAAATGCTGGTAGCAATGGAAAGTGTATTTTTCAATGTTTCTCCTGAACACAACAGAATAATTAAGGTTGGGAGAGAAAGGAATAGAAGAAAAGAATAACTTGTCCCTTCTAAAATTTTACTGGATGAACTATATGACCTGAAATATTATACTGTAAGACTGAGATAGATCATTATAAATGGAAACAGTTCTATGCAGTCCTAATAAAATTTAAGGGAAGAGTGAATATAAAGTAATATACACTTACAGACAGGAACAATACCTTACATAGCATTCTTCTTACCAAATTAAGGCAATTTATGTCTAGAAATACTGACAGCAACTGGCCCAGAAAAACAAGCCTAAACTGAAAGAATTATCTAACTCAGAACTTTGCAAAAACGACAAAGAAGACAATTTGACAACCATTATATTAACCATTGAAAATGAGAATTATAAATTTTTCAACTAGCATAGTTACACACACCAAAATATAAATTGGGGTGTAATGAGAACCCTAATCTTAGTAATGGTAGGTAATTGCCTCTGCTCTTGTCCCATAGCTATCTCCTTTTTTTTTTTTTTTTAGTTTAATTCAAGAGAATTTTGCTCATCTGATCATTTCTGTATGTAGCATGCTGTTCTTTCATGTTTCCTTCTGCCTGAAGAGACTGGTAAAATCTTTCTGCTAATATTATCAGAACAGTTTTATGTGTCCACATAAACATACTGCAAATTTACTTTTAACTCTTAGTCTTTAACAACTACGTGCTCAGGAGGATTGCTTTGTTTCCATTGGCTTTGAATACATTTTAACCATTAGTTACTTAATAATAAGGAATGTCTCATCATTCTATTGAAGTTATCATAACATGTAATAATGTCTCTGATAGAAATTGTGCTTCTTGAATGGGTTGCCACAATATTCTGCTTAATTAAAACTCTGTTCTGTTGTAGCAGTGGGTGGGATGCTGCAAATTGGTTTTCCGTTGGATGAAAAAGAATAATGCCTGGTCAGCGCTGCACTGAATACCTTCCATGTTGCACAGAATAATTTTTGCTGCCGGGTTTTGTTTTCTTTTGTTTTGAACAAAAGAGTAAACATTTCCCCTCACATGGGAGTAGCCTTTAAAGTTTCTTTTTGCATTCTAACTTAATGATAGCAATAACAGTTGGTAACAAAGAATTCTTCCCATGAACACACAAATCAGTAAACACAACAGGAATGAACTGAAATTTTTCTCCTCAATACTTTTTAATAAATCTATAACCCGAAGTTTAAGTGGCATGATTAAATTCACATGGAATTTTTGTCTCTCTCTCGCCCATCTTTTCTGTAGCTTCTTACAAAGAGACGCTCAGAGGCACACGGCCATAGCCAGACTATGTTCTGTGCACGGAGCACAGGGCAGGTGCATAACAAAGTACCCAGAGACAGGACAATGTTCGTCCAATAGACCAGTGGAGCTAGACACAGATTACTTTATTTCATGATGAAATGTTTTTCTCAGTCAACTATCTTTCTTATATGAGATTTTAGATCTAAAAAAAAAAAAATGCCAGAAAACGAAGCACGTCTAATGTCACCAAGGGCAAACTGGACATGGGTGGTGGTTCAGACCCCAGTGAAAGCCCAGCGGGAGCAGCTGTCTGCACGCACAACAGCGGCCATGTTCATGGAACGGTGTCCAGCCCAGCGGTGTGACAGGGAAGGTGGGAGGTCATCACAAAGCTTATACTTTAGTGAGTGTACTTCATGGCAAGCAGGCTTATAATTGAATCATTTCCTTTTTGTTTAATCAGTTTTAATGTGTGTGATATTGGGGTTAAAAATATCTACTTCTACTCTTGCAGGTGTATAAAAGAAATGAAACGAAGTGTAAAAATGCCCAGTTTACTCACCCATCACGGGTACTTTTCTTAATTGAAGTCCAATGACCATGGACAAACGAATTGTCGGGTTTTAGGAATGAAATTTTCCCACTCAAATTATGTTTCATGAGAAAGGGTACAATTATATTGTCCTGGTAGTCAGTCGCTAGACTGTCCATGTGTACATATGATCTAAATGTGTATGATAATAGATTTGTACATGTCTCAAAACCTGCATGAACTATACCATGTGGAAAGCTTAATGATAATTTCACATTAATATAAGTAATGGTAAAAATATTCTATTTAAAATGACTTTACATATGATTAAAAAAAACTATTTCAAAGCCATAATAAAGTTTAGAACTAAATCTGTTTTATTCACAACCAGAAAGTGTTCACAGTTCACCTCACACTTTATGAAAGCTCTCTTTGTACATAACTCTTTCATTTTCCCAACAACAGAACCATGATAAAAAAACAAAACAAAACAAAACAAAAAAAACCTCTAGATGTGAAATCTTGGCACCCCGGCTGCTCTGAAAGGTAAGCCTACTCATTTTTGGCCACTCAGTGTGTTGCAAGACTTTTCAATCAGCACTACTCTGCATTAGTCTCTGGAAATTTTCTGATACTGTATTGGTATTCTTGACTTCATCATACAGGTCATGATGATTTAACGTTTGTTTTATTTCTTCCTGATGTTACATGAAATAATTAACTTTTCCAAAAATAAAAATAGTAAGAAAATGAATGAAAAGATGAAATAACTGGTTTTGAATAACCAAAGCAAGAGAACAGTTAGGCTCTCACTGAATGAGAATGGAAATCTTTGTATCATAATATAATTATTGTAATTCTTAAACAAATGGGATCTCATCAAATTAAAAAGCTTTTGCATGGCTAAAGAAAACAGCAGTAAAATCAAGAGAGAACCAACTGTATGGGAAAACTTATTTGCCAAGACACCTCAGACAAGGGTCTGATCTCCAAAATATGTAAAGAACTCACACAGCTCCACTTCAGGAAGACAAACAACCCAATTAAAAAATGGGCAAAGGACTCAAAGAGACACTTCTCCAAGGAGGACATACAGAGGGCATGGAGACATATGAAAAGATGTTCAATAACATTAGCTATCAGAGAGATGCAAATTAAAACCACAATGAGATACCACTTCACACTGGTCAGAATGACCATCATGAACAAATCAACAAACAACAAGTGCTGGAGAGGATGTGGAGAAAAGGGAACCCTAGTGCACTGCTGGTGGGAATGCAGACTGGTGCAGCCACTGTGGAAAACAGTATGGAATTTCCTCGGAAAACTAAAAATGAAACTGTCTTTTGGCCCAGCAATTCCACTGCTGGGATTATACCCTAAGAACCCTGAAACGCCAATTCAAAAGAACCTATGCACCCCAATGTTCATAGCAGCACAATTTAAAATAGCCAAGTGCTGGGAGCAACCTAAGTGCCCATCAGTAAATGAGTGGATCACTCACTCATTACCGTGGTATATTTGTAAAACTGTAGTACATTTACACAATGGAATACCATTTATCAGAAAGAAAGAAAGAACTCCTACCCTTTGTGACAGCATGGAGATGGATCTGGAGAGCATTATGCTAAGTGAAACAAGCCAAGTGGTGAAAGAGAAACACCATATGATCTTACCTATAAGTGGAACCTAATCAACAAAAGAAGCAAGCAAAATACAACCAGAGATATTGAGATAAAAAACAATCTGACAATAATCAGAGAGGAGTGGGGAGGGGGATAATAAGGGGTAGTGGGGGGCCATCAAGGAACATGTATGAAGGACACATGGACAAGACCAAGGCGGGTGGGTTTGAGGGTGGGAGGCGGGCATGGGTGAGTTTGAGGGTGTGGTAGGGTGAAAAGGGAGAGAAATATGCTTGAACAACAATAAATAAATAAACAAAAATATAATTAATTCTTGATAACCATGGTTTCTTCTTACATTTAACTATTTTGTGATGATGCATTCACATGACTGAATCATCCCGTGCATTCTAACTTGCCCCATTTGCTCCAGCAATCCCAGTTTCCTCAGATACTTGCATTTGTCTGTCTTCTGTTATTCCAGAGTGTCTTAGTGAAAAATCTTCCCCTTGTGAATGTACACTTATCTTGCACTCTTTATACACAAAACATGTATACTCTTCTGCTCTTTGCTTTCTCATTTAATATATTTTGGAGTCTATTCCCATATAAGTGCACAGAAAGCTTTCTCAGTGATGACAGCAATACATTATAATATCATTACATTGTACTTCAACATGCTCTTGCTGAAAGACATTTAGATTATTTTATTTAATTATTGTTTTTGCTATTACAAACAATGTTCCAATTAATGACCTTAATGAGAAAAATATGTGCAAAGGATATTTCTTAACTGAGTCAAAAAGGGAATACATTTGTACTTTTTAATATTGAAAATGTAAATTTAATGAACTCATTAATTCTCCTTGCAGATGCAATGGCTGAGTTTACAAGCATTGTAAAAGGAGGCCTATTCCCAGCAGACTCCTTAAAAGAGCACATGGTCATTTACGCATCAGGTCAAGATGGAGTAGCAGGTAGCAGGGGCCAGATATACTTTCAGAAGCAAAAGCGCTATTCTGACTTTCCTTTGATTAGTGTTAGCATGACCTATTATTTTCAACATTTTCCTTTAAATCTAAGAGTATTTATATTTACATCTATATTTGAAGTAAGTTTCTTGAAAGTAGAATCCAGTGCATTACCCCGCCCCAAATCTCCAGTTTCTAACTATGGACAAAAGCTGAGGTATTTGAAGTAGAGAAGAATTAGTGGTGATAGATTTATTGGTAAGATGCTGTTTACGTTGTAGTATTTGTTCTATTTTGTCTTGAAGAATAATGTGTGATATGTATACTGTCATAGAGTAAATAGAACTGTGATTTATGGTTCGCCATTTCTATAACAATTTTAATATGCTCCCTTCTATCCTGCTTTAGCACATTTCAAAGCAAATTAATTCTATTCTCCTTTACATTTCACTCCCTTTTATATTTATTCTCTTTACAATGTGACCTATGGAGTTATTGTTACACAGAAGTCGTCGGGCTCTGAGATGGATTCCCGACTCTGTGTGCTCCCTCTCCCTCCCTAATAACTGGTCCCAGCACAGTGCAAGCATGGAGATGAAGTGGTACATTTCTGACTTTCTGATATTGTCCATTTTATACATGTGGTATCTTCGGTGAAGTTGTCAGGAGGGTATGAAATTTAATGTGACCCTATTTATTATAAAAACATTTTGTTTTCCACAAGGGTGTCCATTTTGGATTGCTCGGTTCAGGCAATTTAGATGCATTGTGGGGGTGAGAAAATTCTCCAGCACCATTCATAAAAATTTGCAAATCTATAACTTCCTATTTGTTCACTTTTATAAATTTAATCAAGCAAAGCTCTTAGTTGGAAGATGAATGTTCTTGTTATAGAAAACACGTTTTAGAAAAATATTCTTCTGCTCTTTGAAGAATTTCAGTGTTTGGGCAAGTTAATACAAATACAAAGAAGTTTGCTGTTTGGCCAACTATTGATAAAGTGGCATGTTTCTCTCTTTCTCAGGACTATGTTATTAATACAATTATAACCTTGAATCTTTCAATATTAAACATAACTTCCTTTAGAGAAGGATGCTCAATTAACCTCACAGCAAACATCTGACACACTGACAGTTCATTCCAGTGGACGGCAGGACGGCAGCTTCTTCTACAGCATTACGGATCAACAGGGATTTTTCACAAATTTTCAAAACTGACAATTTATAATTGTTTCACAAGTGTTTTCAGTTTCATCATTTATATATATTTTTTATTATATAATATGCATTTATGTATTAATATAGTATATAATAGATATGTTACCTGTGATGAACTTTTTACCTTAAGAAACGTGATGGTGCTCCTTCTTAATGAGGAAGAAACACAGGATTTAAATTATATTAAGAAATAATATTTAGTTATTTAAATTATATTGAGAAGTAATATTTAGCCTAGAGTAGCTTGGAAAATATACGTTTTGATTGCTTTGATTTTATAAGCTTAATTTGGGTGTCCACTTTAATTTTTTAATTCATTAATCTTTCCAAACCAAACACATAACAAATAATGATACCTTTTACTCGCTGGATTACTAGAAAATAAGAGTTTAAAATTGATAATTGCAATGTCACAGTATGGTCAGCCTGTTGTTAAATATCCAGTTTTGAGAAATGATTGTGGGTGAAGAAGCCTAACCGTGTGTATAGTCTGTTAGCAATCCCACCCATTGCCGCACAGGCACTTCAAAGAAAACCAGGCCAGTTTTCTGCAGCAAGAACCCCACAGTCCTCTGAGTTTATTCCTAAGGACGAGAAGGAAAATCAGCACTGAGCACGTTCCCCCGTGGAAGCTGTTTTTCCCTTTCACTTTACCATTGTGTGTTTTGCTTAGGTGCTTTCATTTACTCTGAACTTCCTCAATCCAATGACGAAAGATTTACATATTTCAGTTGTGACATGTTTCAGACTATTCTAAATATATTCATGTTAAATGATAATTGATTAGACTATAAAGTCTACAGAAATCCAGGTAAGTTTTCTTTTGCCATATTTTCATTAATATTTGAGAAAAAGAATATCAACAATTTACCTGTGCTATTAGCTAACTCCCTAAACTTTAAACTTTGTGCTAAAAATATTTATTTTATTTTACTTTTCATTGTCAGATAAGTCTCTCAGTAGTAGTATGGAATAAATCAAAAAGCACAGAAAAGAAAAAACCTTAAGTAATTTAAATGCATCATAGTTAATAAAATTAATCTTCTAATTTAAATTATAATCCTTTACAATATAAAAATCACATGAATTTATTTATACATTCATTGAAGACATGAAATAACCTAAAGACATATGTAATCTTATGTATATTATGAATCAATCTAATTATGTAGGCATTGTAATTATAACCTTGTTTGATCATACTATTAAAATCTAATTTACTTGTTTCAGTATCTGAAGTAAAACATGTATTTTATCCTGACATCAATGAGGAATGGTTAAAGTGTTTTCTGTGTGCAGTGACATGCCACAGCAGATGAGGGTACATCAACAAACTGGTCAATTGTGAAGTGTGAAAACTTCTTCCATTGCATTTATTATTGTCTTCAACTTATTATTAATGTTATGGCTGTTATTATTTAGTGAACCCTTGCTTAATCTTCCATTAGAATTAAATACTAGGGATAATACAGAATGCACCAGCCAGGAACAATTTCATCTGTAGAAAGAATGGTTTTTAATGGTTAGAGATGAAGATGAGGATCATCATTAATTTGCTCAGTGGGGCTGGGTCGTTAATGCAAACAAATGAAAGAGACGAGGTCTGTGACAGCCCGGAAAGCACATTTACCCTCTAAATAAGGTGACTGATGATTAGGTCTATCTTCTCATTTCTGCTAAGAATTTGGGCCAACTATGGCCAGATCTTATGATCTTTTAAGGGATGCCAAAATCTTAATTTTTTAACTTTCGAGATCCTCATTTTATTGTCATGAAATTAACATAGTAAGCAAGCAAACACTATATGAGGCAAGTAAGAAAATCAGAAGTGCTTTACTTTGCTAGTCTCCATGGTGTCGAACTTCCTGGATGCGCAATTCAAACCTATCTGTGGGTCGTCACTGAACATGGAGCTCCGAAGAGTGGCAAATAAGCACTTCTCATGAGCATGTGGTCCATGCCCACAGGCCATGAACTTTCTACCTCAGCTTTGAAGAGCTTTCTGATCATCACAAGCATCAAGAAGTCTACTCAAGGGGGCCTAGGGGCACCTTTGTAAATACTGTAACTTCCTTTTTACTGGCTCCTACCTCCTTGGTCTTATGGCATGTCCCCTATGCATTTGTGCTTCTTGCCTTTCTGTACATGGTGCTCCACTCCTTCCTGCCTCCTCCAAATTTTGCATTTATGGTGACTAATAGAGTTTTGTTTCTCTAGGCCACGTTTACACAGTCTCCTGTGTTTGGCTCACTTAGCTTTCTGCCACCATATTTAAGGCAGTCTCGTGTCTCTTCCAGTCCCAACTCTGCCCCAGAGTCCCTGGGACTCTGCTCAGGAGAGGACAATAGAAAATATATAGTATTCCACTAAAAAAAATGGTGTAAATATTACCAGACTGGAATAAGTACCATCACAGTTATACACAAACTATTATAAACATGCAAAAAGTGGGTATCTAACCTATGTGAAAGGTGGTTTATAAAGGAGAAGACACTCTAGGAAGAAACTAGGTCAGCATCTTCAAAGAAGAGAACCAACATTAGTCCACATGATGATGAGTCATTCATGTACCCTCACCATTTACAGTAGAGACTGTAATATATAAAAAATCCCAGTTTCCTTATGGAGGACATCCATGCACACACACACATGCACATGAGAGAGAGAGAGAGAGATGTTTAACTTGGGCTTGGCCTTCGGCTCTGAAACAATGACACCTCTAATGAGGTGGGAGTATTCAGAAACAACTGCCATGTAAAGAGCTGGGCAAGCTCTCATGTTGGGTAAGGACCCTCTGCGAGAGAAAGGAATGATCTCACCTTGGGCTGGAGTGGAGTTGGAGGATCAGGTAAAGGAAATCTTAAAATCATGAGGCAAGAAGGATGGGACGAAGAAAAATCTCTCATAATGCACAAGCACAACTGCCCAATATTAGTTGTGAGTATATTTTTAGAGTAACTGACATGTGTTTATGGTTCAATACTCTTTATTGTAACTTTGATATTTTCAGTGATGGAATTCATCTGAATGACTCTCAAGATGAGAATAAACAAGTGGTACTGTCATTTTTCAGCTCCTCAGTGATCTCAGTCAAAGGCCACTAGGACCTTAACTTGAGGTTGAAGAGTCGGGCCTATGTCTCAATACAGCAAAGCTATTATCCCTATGGGGATCTCTGGGTGTCAAATGAGAAGTATGAGAAGCAACTCTTATTTAATTCTGGTCTCTGTTAGGAGATCTGGGTGAGGGTTCAAGGACACTGGGATTTGTTCTATATGGAAGGCTATTACAAACCAGGGGTAAATCGACGATTTGAAGCTTTAAATGTCATGTAGGAGAGAAGAAAGATTACCATGAGTGTGAAAATGGAGTTGCAAAGAAGCCACAGCCACTCATATGAGACAGGATAGGAATATATTTGGTGTCTTTGTGATTTGCACTGTATATTTATTGCTTTTTTCTGTGTGTAGACAAATTGTCTCACTTCACCATGGTCACAGTGAGTCCTTAATTGATGTTGATGTTCTCTGAAATTATTCATGTATAAAAGGAGACCATCAGGCTTAGCTCTGAGGAGTAAGCCAGCAAATGATTGTCCATTGTTGTCTTTCTCACTTGAAATAAAATACGGAAGCTGAAAGAGAAGTACACATACCAGCTTACATTTATTGTGGTCCCTTCCCGTCTTTTCATTTCGGCTCCTGTTGTTTTGAAAATTCTGTGCCCTGGTGCACTATTATCACTGCTATAGTTATGTGCTTCTAGTCTTGCTGATTTCAATTAATTTCCAACAACCTGGATTTTTGCTCTCTTTTCTCTCATGTTTGATAAAATAAAAACTTTGCTTTCAAGTTTAATGATTAAGCCCAAGCTAGTTAATACATACGCTGACTTTGGGTGGCAGGTTTCCTATAAAGTGACAATTGTTTTTATTTGAAATTACTGTAATTTGAGAGACATCGTAGATCTATCTTGGGGACTTTGATTTGGCTGTATAATGAATATCTTAGCAGATGGTAAGAAATTTTGACTTAATTAGACATATTAAGAATAATTAAATGACTTTGACTTTCAAAATGATATTGCTCTTGTCTTCAGTAACTCTCATAAAGCATAGAAACTAATTGATTAATAGGGAAGGAGGTAGGCCTACTGTACATAATTCAGCAATCTATAAATGTCCACGTCTGTGCTGTGGATTTTACACAATGCACACACACTTTTTTTCCAATTTGAGGGTATTGTTGAATATACTGAATTATTGAAAATAGCAAAGGAAACAGAGACCCGACATGGTCTAATGTAAAACTAAGTCTCACTGCTGATTTTATTTGCTAGCCTTCTATACCATTCGATTCCTGGAAGCATAAAATATCAAGTCATGAATTAAACCTGCACAGCGCACACAGTTGTGATTTACTAACACTGACACTATGAAAGTTATCAATAAGGCATTTTCTTTTTGAATTTCAAGTACAATGACATTCTCCTTTATCTGTTCAAAGTATCAGTCTTCTGGTGGTAGATAAGTGTTTGCTACAGAGGGAACACATAAGAAAAGCAAAGTTAAAAAAAGAGAAAAAGAAAAGAAAAGTAACACACAACCTCAGAATAAAAAAAATTCATGGAGAAGTGTCTGTTCAGTTGCTTTTCATTTTTTAAATCAGATTGTTTTTCTAATTTTGAGTTTTATGAGTTCTTTGTCTATTTTGGGTAACAGTAACTTATCAGATATGTTGGCCAATATGATTTCCCAGTCTGTGACTTATATTGTCATGTCCCTGACAATATTTTTCATGGAGCAGAAGTTTTTAATTTTAATAAAATGTTTGTTTTTAAAAATAATCCCCAACACTTCCATGAGGGAGGCAGCGCAGCCCCTTGCGCCGTCGTACCAGAGGCCACTTTCGGAGGCGTTGTCCCTGCCTCACGAAGCTACGGAGTACGGAAAGAGTGGACAACGACCTGTTCTACCGCAGAAGAAAATCTATCAGTTGCACGCGCATGGATATTTTAATACATATCCACATATTTCAATGCTTATAGGCTATAAAAGTATCTATAGAAAACTCAAGATCAAATATGTATGATTCCAACTCCAAATGTGTATCTGGGAAAAGCAGTGAAAGACTTAAATGGAGAACACCAAAGGTTGTTTAGGCATGAAAAATTACTAAGAACTCAATTACTAAAATATCGGGGATGTCTTCTGCACATGGCTCTTCATGTGAACGATAATAAAGAACAAGTCAGTATGAGTAATATCAAATGCTGTAATGCATACAAGCTTTATATCTTTTCTTTTTAATAACAAAATGACTTAGCATCTATCTTTTTGTACTCTTTCCCTTCAAAATATATTTAGAAATTCCTTTAAATAGAATGTCTTTGTTAAACATTTGGAATGTATCTTGACCGTAATTATTTCTAAGCATGGATTCACAGGGAGTGTGCCTCTCCGCCAGTGAGGAGGATTGTCCAAGGACATTTCTTTAATAGTGGACACTCGAGTGGTTATTAGGTGAAGGCAAAGATTTAAAAAGCAAATCATTCCACTTTCTTTTCTCCCGTGTATAAACCTTATTTTCTGTATAAAACAGAAAATGACATTGAAATAACTAATTTACTTTAAAAAATGGTTTTACTCTTTCATTTTACTTACTGTGATATTGCATCTAACTAATACATTTTGATGGTTTCCTCTACAAATTTACTTTCAACAGTAGGTGAAATGTATCTGCCTTAAAATTTTCATTTGTTCTACTTTTTCTTTTTGTAGGATACATTTTATATTGAATGATGTTCTTATCAGTCTTTGTCATTGAATACTATGTATGCGTATATGCATAATTTTCATTGACTATATTCTTAATACTATGATTTAATGTTTTATAACTTGGTTGTTTGACATTGAATTTTACCTGCTTTAATAATGCCTAGATTGTATTAAATTACATTTATTCAAATTATCACATGTTGATGATCAATTAGAAAAATTCCAATTTATTGTTATTACAAACACTATTGCTATAGGATTCTTGTGGCTCTTTTTATTCATATAATTCTTTCCTGAGGATATATTTCTAAAGTGCTGTTTCTTATTCATCTTTAAGGCATGTGATACTCATTTCCAAATCGCCTCCCAAAAAAGTCACACCAATGTTTACTCTCATATTAATACAGTGTAAAGAAGACATTTTTATGTTTTTAATAGGGAGATTAATTGCCAAATTCTTTTTATAGTTTAAAGAAAAGAAAGTAGCCTGCATTATAAAGTGAGGAAAATATTAAATAGATGCCATAGCTTATATATAATTTCTATAAAATTATCTTCTTTTATAAAATAAATCAAGATGAGAAGATTATAAATAAGCTCAAGATTTGTGTAATTTCTTTTCTGTATTTTATCTAATGAGAACAATAAAATAATGAAATGATTCATTCCAAAAAAATCTGTTTTTATAATATTCTGTAGTCAAAGTTGTTATTCTGTGTGTATAAAGTTTCAGTTATATAAGATGAATAAATTCTAGAGATCTGTTTTACAATATAGTATCTAAAGTAACAAATATTGTATTGCACACTGTGTGTTTAAACATATAAAACACACTGTGTGTTTAAAATGTGGTTTTAATGTTAAATGTTGCCACCAAGTTTTTAAAAAAAACCCAAAAGAGCAGTTGGAAAACTTTGGATTAGAAGTGATGAATATTACTTTGATTGCGCTGATGGTTTCATGGGTTTATACATATACCCAAACTTATCAATTTGTAATAATGGGTGCAGCTTTTTGTATATCCTAGGAATTATACATTCATAAAGCCATTTAAAAACTAAAGTCTAGGTATCATTGACAAATATATTTTCCCATACCAGTGTGGAATTTCCTTAAAACACTAAAAATGGAACTGGCTTTTGACCTGGTAATTCCACTGCTGGGATTATACCCTAAGAGCCCTGAAACACCAATGCAAAATAACCTGTGCACCCCAATGGTCATAGCAGCACAATTTACAATAGCCAAGTGCTGGAAGCAACCTAATTGCCCCTCAGTAATGAGTGGATAAAAAAACTATGGCACATTTACACAATGGAATACTACACAGCAGAAAGAAAGAAGGAGCCCTTACCCTTTGCGACAGCATGGATGGAACTGGAGAGCATTATGCTAAGTGAAATAAGCCAGGCAGTGAAAGAAAAACACCATATAATCTCGCCTATAAGTGGAACCTAACCAACAAAACAAATAAGGGAGCAATAAAAGAACCTGAGCCATGGAAAAAAAGAAAAGATTGACAGTGACCAGAGGGGAGAGGGGAGGGGGATAATGGGGGAAAGAAGGGGGAGGGTCCAGTGAAGGAACATGTATAAAGGACTGATGGACAAAGACAACAGTGGGGAGGATTGAGTGTGGGAGGTCGGGAATGGGTAGAACAGAGAAGAGTAATTGGGGGAAAATGGGGGCAACTGTAATTGAACAACAATAAAAAAATACTAAAGTTTATAAGTAGGAAACTTCAAAGTCTGTGCCTCTATATCTAATTTGATGGACCACAACTATGTAATCCAACTCCTCTTCCTGCTGAAAAAAGCACATGGGAATGCCATTGTACTCTCAGTGAAGCTTGTACAGAGCTACCATTGATTTCACTGAACTATACATACATGCATGTATGCAAAGGAGTGTCTGTGAATCTCAACAGATTTTGTAATCTTTGGCAAACTACTGGATTACTTGAGGCAGTTTAGACAGATTCATCAGCATAAGAAACCATTAATACATTTTATCACTACTGGTAACACCAAAATATTTCTTCAAGACTGAATTAGATTTTGGAAATTGTTGCTTTGCTGGTTCTGGTTCTAACTGATCTGTTTGAATTTGGTCTCATACTCAATTTAGTAATTGCATTTCTTCAGTTTAATTTTATACATGTATTAGCATTCTAATGAAAAACTAACAAATATAACACAAAATCAATATATTAGAAATATAACAACCAATTTTATTTAATAAATCTTATTTTATGTTAAGAATGCTAAGTTAAAAGGAATGCACTTCATTACATTATAGAAGTCAAGAGCTGAACTCTGGAAATCTATTCTTGTGACTTAGAGAAAGTGTTCAATTCAACTCCTGGTAAATTGAGTTATGTATGCATGTATATATAAAAATTCTTCATACACCTGATATGTACACATGATATACGACACACATCATACATGCACCACATATGTGTATGCATGCCTGAGCTATAGGACACACATGTATGTGCTGTGTCATACATGTGTGTGTGTATGGTGCAGATATGCATGTGTGCACGTGTGTGTGTATATTTCAGTTGCTATCAAGATTTAATGATGCCCTGGCTGGTGTGGCTCAGTGGATTGAGCAGCAGACTGAGAATCAAAGGGCTGCTGGTTCAATTCCCAGTCAGGGCACATGCCTGGGTTGCAAGACGGGTACCCAGTAGGGGGCATGTGAGAGGCAACCACACATTGATCTTTCTTTCCCTCTCTTTCTTCCTTCATTCCCCTCTCTCTAAATATAAATAAAAATAAAATATTTTTAAAAAGATTTAATGAGATAATGTTCATGATTATTTAGCACAATATCTGGTACAAACTAGGATTCAATAAATTCTGGTCATTATTTTCATGGATTTTTTCATATTCTTTATTATAAAATAATTTGTCATTTATTATAATATATTACTTAAAATATGCTTTATAATGTAAGTATTATGTCCCTTATCACTGTGATGAGTAATACTGGAGACATCAATTAATTGTATTTGTTATCATGAATATTAAATAAAACAAAAAGGAGATTGGTTTAAACATAGACATTTTAACCTCTTTTTCCTTAGAAAAAGGGAAAGGTGTAAGGGAAAACCTTTTGTTAAGTGTTGCATTTCTATAACAAGTTAAAAACATTTTTTTTTTTTTACCAACAAAGGGAATTAAAGTGATTCAATGTATTTGAGAAAAAGAAAATTGCCAAGAAACTGGGCAGAGAATGGCTCTGACATGCAGATTGTCTTACCTGGAATCATTTTGTTATGAGGTCTAAAACATAGCTGTTCTTTGGTACTGAATGAATATGGCTCTAATTTTGGCTTCTAATTTCAGGTTCCTGTATGCAATTACTCTCTCTATGAGTGGAGAGTGGAGAGTTTTCTCTTATGTTGGGTATGAGCTTTAATTTAAATCCTCAGATTTAAATTAAATTCTAATTTAAACTGTAGAGCAGCACAGCTATGATCAGATTGTTCTCTTGTAAATGCGGTTTATAATTTACAAATCCCAAGTGAAACAAATCATTTAGCAGAACTCAGAGAAACCAGTTCATCTATGCTTTAATTTTTTTTTCTTTTACAAAGTGAAAGAAGAGAAAGGCTTAAATACTATTCTGAGAACCTAATCAAGAAGAACTACAGAGTTACTCTTGAATTATATGCCCAGCGGCCATTTAAATCCACTCCTCTGGAGAAACACTAATAAGTTAAGTTAAAGAAATGCCCAAATGAGACCGTCGAAAAGCTTTAGTACCATGTAGCTGATTTTTTCATGGTTTATGTTGAGGAGAAAGGATCTTTCCTCTATTGATTATATCCCATGAATTAGATGTTGTTTCTGCTGCGGTGGGGAAGGATCCTCTATCTCCCATATCCAATTCTCAGGGTATCTAAACTGTCAGATAACAAAAACTATGAGGTCTTTGCAATTGTCTTTTCTTTCCCCGTCTTCTACTCTGCACCTCCTGAAGAGCCACTGGCTCTAAAATTGATGAGAAGATCAATCTAACCAGGTGTAAAAAGCCTGGAAGATATTCTTCCTTTATAGGAAAAATAACTGAGATCTATCTGAGTAGAAAAACAAAAACAAAAACAAAACTTCACTGACAGAAAGTGAGTCCAAGAGTACTAAGAAAGTGATTTGGCAATATTTTTTCCTTTTCTCATATATAAAAAAAATTAGAGAATTATGTATTTTTCTTAAATTTGGTAGAATTCAATAAATAATTATAATCCTGACATTCATATTTGTTTTTGATATTTTAAATTAAAATCAAACTGACAGAGAACAATTCCAATATTCCATTTTATTTAGTGTCAATTTTGCAAATGGTGTTTTGTGTTTAGAATTTTTCCAACTCAGATATATATTTATCATCCTGTAGTTCTTTATAATCTGTTCTTTATTCCCTTCTTAATGGCTAGAGTTTTCTTAATGTTCATAATCATTTTAATTTGTTTCTTCTGCATCATACACATGGGCTCTTACCCTGTACTCATTCTGACCACTTATCAACATGGTTTTAATAGCTTGATAATTGGTTTTCATAGAATAATGTTATCTACCTGAACTAAAACGTCTCCACTCATGCTCCCAAAATCATAGAGATTAGAAGAAAGTACATAAATCCATACATCACCATCCCCTGCATCCTAAAAAAATAGACACAGAATAGTTTTAAACATAAATTACACATATTAAGGGGAATAAACAACACAATGCAGTGGACCCTAGAGCCCAAGTCTGTAGAAAGAGCAGGACACAAAGTGTGAAGTGCATGCCAAGGAGAAGAGATGCCTGGGGGAAATGTGCAGGAGAGAGCAGGGATGCAAGCGCCCCAGGAGGAACAGAGTTACACGTAGATCTGGTAACACTTAGAATACATTTGAGACCTAAACAGTTTGTTCTTTTTATGATATCTCTTCCTGCTCTAATTCTTCAATTGATTATTAAATTCCTAGAACTCGTTAATCAGAGGTTCTTTTAATGACTAATCTGAAAACTTCACAATAAACATTTATTTAGAAGACATATGATCTCACCTTTAACTGGATCGTGAACAACAGAGACAGAAAGCAAGCAGGGCATGGACGGAGACATTGAAATTAAGAACAGTCTATCAATGGCCGTGGGGGAATGGGGAGGGGACAATGGGGAGAGGCGTTTTCAGGAATCACTGTAGAGGACACATGGAGGGAGCTAAGGGGGAGGTGGGAGGCTGGGGGGAGGTGGGAGGAGGGGGGAGGGGAGGGAGAGGATGCAAATAACTGTAATTGAACAACAATAAAGTAATTAAAAAAATAAATAAATAAATAAAATGTTCAAAAACTACAAAAAAAAAAAGAAGACAATTGTTTTTAAGCATTTCAGTGACTCATGTCTGAGCACCAGAAATGTTCACAAGGATAACTGTTACAGCTCCTTATTACTCAATTTCCCTTACAGTCCATCTCTGAGAATAGCCAAGTTGATGCTCCTTCCTCCATGAGTCCTCACTTACTAGAGTAACAACCACATGTCTTTTATTGGTCTATGGAACCCTACAGTATCTAGGGTTTTATTAACTCTCTGACTTCATCTGGTACTATCTTTTCTCTGACACACCTGATTTAGTCATCTGGCATCCTCTTTGTTCCTCAAACTCAACTCAAGGCTTTGTCATTGACTGTTCCCATGGTCTAGAATGATCTTTCCCTAAATATCCACTTACCTGCATTCCTCAATTCTTTGCTTAAATGATCCATTCTCAGTGAATTCTACCTCAAAAACCTTAACAAAAATTGCAGTTCTGCCATGTGCCCTGATACTCTTGAACTTTCAATTTAGTTACTTCATTATACATTATGTGTGTTGTCTGTCTCAATAATAAAAACACCCAAACAGGAGGGATTTTGTGTCACTTTTGCCCATATTTATTTATTAAACCACAAAATCAACCTCACTTTATTTGTGGCAACCTAAGTTACAGGGAATGTAATACCTTTTCTACAGTCACTCAGCTGTGAGTTTCAGAGGCAGGAATCAAATACACACAGCTCCTGTCTATTCTCTTAGTTACTAGTGTAGACTGACTTTCGATTGTAAGGTCCCCATGTATGTAAGCCCAGCAGGGTGAGGGACTGTGACTTATTCACTGGCTCATCCCCATCACTACACAATAGCTGATACAACACGGAGAATGAGTATTTGTTCCTTTTATTTATTTATTTGTTTATTTATTTATTTTTTATTTTTTACTTTATTGTTACTCAATTACAGTTGTCTGCAAACTCTCCCCTCCCCTCCCCCTCCAATCCCATCTCCTTTCCCTGACCCCCTTTCCACCCTTGGTTCTGCCCATGTGTCCTCTATAGTGGTTCCTGAAGACCCTTCTCCCCATTGTCCCCTCCCCCCTCCCCCCTGGCTATTGTTAGACTGTTCTTAATTTCAATGTCTCTGGTTAAGCTTTGCTTGCTTTTTGCTTTTGTTGATTATGTTCCAGTTAAAGGTGAGATCATATGGTATTTGTCCCTCACTGCATGGCTTACTTCACTTAGCATAATGCTCT